>JPKC01003640.1:0-26774 GCA_000750925.1 Pseudogymnoascus sp. VKM F-4518 (FW-2643)
CCCCGCGTTCCAAGCTCAGGTCTCTGCATCGCAACAAAGCCGCTCCCAGTCTCCCCAGCCCCCTCCTTCTTGATCTCGTCCATCCCCTCTTTAACAACCTCACGCATCCCATCCCGGACTCTGACTTCGGAGAGCTGGAGTTCGTGCGCCACACCAGCCAAGAGAATCCCAATCGCGTCATCGGCGGCGCGTCGTACCATCTCCCGCAGCTCCTCCATACTTTCTCTACCGAGGCGGTGATACCGCGCCCTCGCCTCCCCGCGATTTGCAGCTGTCGGTCCCCCTATCGTGTCGAGCGAGCCGCCCCTGGCTGTCGTGTGTTTGATCTTACGGCCTTGGTTCATTGTTCTTACCCGCTGTTTTTAGTTGCGCGTTTGGAACTTGGGTAGAGGAAGGTCTATTGCTCGCCCCTTCCTCGCGATTTGAGGTGAAGAAGTCGTGGAAATCATGGCAGACACGTCATTATCTATCTATCTTCCTTTCCCCACCCTGACCCTGAATATCCCTTATCTCCTGTTGAGTTGGTTTGTAAAGACACTGCACTCCTATCCTAATACAGCGGTCATATCTTTTTTGGGGAGAAGCAGGGTAAGTTGTTAAGCTACAGCATGTATATATGCAGGGCGACTTCTGGGGAAGCGGATGGTAGAATGCAGAAAGTAAAATGCTGATGCAAGGATAGGGGTTGGGCCTTACTTCCTTTCCTGCTATATGCAGGTCTCGGATGGCCGCAGTTTCTTCGGCGGGGATGGGAGGGGAGGGACTCGGGTTTCCTTGTTGGGTGTCTGGAGGCGGGGTGGAGAGGGAGGCACAGGGAGAAGAGGGCGGAGAAAAAGGGGGGGAGGGGGAGTCACGTGTGGAAAAGGGGGTCACTGCGATTTGGGAGATGTTTTTGGTTAATTGCAGGTAACTTGTATATTACCTCGCTGGGAATATCTATAATGCTAATGAAAGAGCGGCGTTGAGTGTCAACTGTGGCGTGTTTAAGGTGCGTGGATTGCAAGTGTAAAGAGTTTGATACGGGAGAGGCGACGGAATATCAACAACATCATCCAACTCCGCCCACACACAGACTATTGTTCTCTACTTGGAGATCTCCATTTTCAGACACCAGAAGCTCGAGCGTATTTCCTTCGTCATTGCCCCTAACAATAACGGAGTTTAGCGCGTCATCCCACGATCTAAATGGGTGTCCTTGGACATTTCCAATGGTCCTTAGGCATCTGGCTATGGTATCGATTTGCGCTCATGGCGTTCGTATATTTGTGAAAGACATTATCAGGCATCGTCTGTTGGATTCAACCAAGTTCGGCTTGAGCTGTATCCCACGATAGGTCCGGGTTCGAGGTGGGATGATTTCTTGTACTACCGAAAAGGACGTATGAATCTACGGGTGGATCTCGATCATCTCTAGGTCTGTAAAATATGTATGGGGACGTTCTCCGCCGAGGTGTTATATTGTACTTGTATTTTCAAAGCATGTAGCCTATACCTCAGCATATCCACGAGGTCTGGTCTTCCACGCAAAATATCCACCAAGTTAGTTTGTCGAACCAACATATTCGTAAGGTCTTTTCTTTACAGCAGTTTGTCTAGAAAGTTGATGTTGTAGAGTAATGTGACAATCTCGTTGTCATCTGCACGTCGAATCAACGTACCCACAAGTGCGTCTAGAGCTTTTCTAGATGTTAGTGACAAACGACTTTAGCATTTTCTGCTTACAAACTTACTATATCTTTGTCTTACAACCCACCCATGGTTCTCCATGTCTTTCTCGGTGTAACTAAGCGGGTCAAGGAGGTCAAACACACACACATTAGTAGTGTGTACTTTCCATTCTTCAAGATTGAACCCTTCTCCAAGTTCCATCTTTACAAATGAAATCGCAGCTTTTGTTGCTCTGCGGTTCCCACGACCCATCGAGTTGAAATACCGAATTGTTAGGTGGCGTGGCGAGATGGCCAAGAGGGTCCAGTGACGACTTTCATTTACTGGACAGAGAATCCACTCGCATTGATCGATCAAAGGAGTGGATCCACTGTCCTGTTTTCGTATCAAATTATTGTATGAATCCAAAATTGGCCATCTGTATCATTGCTCGCGTGCCGAATCTGCCATCAATAAAAGGGCCAATTCACCTCACCCCTCGCCGAATCCACCGCATGAAATTGAGGAGATGACATCGTGGTGTGCCTTAAACTCTGCCATAAACAGCATGGGCTGGGAAGGGGCTCTGGAAGCAATGCCATCAATAGCTGCATTGATGGCATATTTCGTCCTGTAGGCGAACCAAAAACTTCCCCGAGAGGGTCCAAAGCCATAGGCCTTACAAGCGGGCAATTGGAACATCGCTCCGGACATCGAATTGATGAATGAGCCATAAAAAAAAGTTACGAAACTAGTGACGGCCCATCCTTACACGCCCTTTCTTCACTAGTGGTGGTGAGGACTCAGAAATTTAGGGACGAGTTATCTTCAGTGCGACTCTCCCAGTTTCCATCCGTGAAGGATTTTTAAGCACGACGCCTCTCCAGGTCGGCTCGATAGGATTTGGGTTGGTGTTAAATTGAAAGTTGATGACATCCCCAGGTGACAATCGAATTTCCAATTGTTCGTTGTCCTCGCGCCGTGTGAGACAGCCTGAGTGATGCCGGGGCCAGTGGCGCAGGGGTGGGAAGGGCCACAGGTCCTCATCTCGGTCATCCCACGGTTGGCTTGCTGCCTCCGTGAGGAGACTGAGGAACCGGATATTTGAGCTCTATCCGATCTTTATGGCACACTTCGGGCCGGTACAATCCAATCCCAGCTCCCAGTCGCAGATGAGACTTCGCTTGATCGGTCGCGCGTTGGTTGCATCCCGCGAAGGAGATCGTTTGCTGCATGTGTATAGAACCACTCGACAATGAACTTGAAAGTGGCAGGATTGATGATTTGACAGAATATGTAAAGTTAAGAGCTATATATATATATGAACTAAAGACGATGGTTAGGTTTATAGTTGAGTGAAAATGAGATTGGAAGAAAGCACGAGTCGAAAAGGTTGGGAACTTTGTATATAGAGAGGTAGAAAATGGTACATGAATATATAGTAGGCCAGTCTGCTTGGGATAAAGGTTGGTGCAAATGAAAAATATCGGGAACTTTATATGAACTTGAGGACTACGGTTTGGTTGCAAGTTAGAAGAAAAATCAGAAGACATCAAACAACTCTGGAAACAAAAAACAAAAAAACTGTTTTATCGAAAGGCAAATCAAAATACCAAACGATTAAATTCGCAGTCACTAACCGCTAATATGGAGAATGAGGGATACAATGCGAATATATCACATGGCAACAAATACAATATCCATGGGCAATCTCGACTCTCGGCCATAGAGACCAGGAGGAAAACAAAAACGAGAAATCTACAAACCGTTGTAGGCTCGTGACATGAACAAAAAGGTGCAAGCGAGTAGGGGGATGTTTTCATCGCAAGGTAAGAGTTTGATGAGAAGAATCTTTATTAGTTTCTCATCCTAAGGATGTATTGGGGAGCTTCCTCTGTCTAATCGTTTCTTCTGCCGTTGTCTGCGATTGTTGTGAAAAGAAATTCTCTGATCTTGATGTTTGGCCGATGATGCGTAGGCGTGATGAAACTCTCTTCCACCGACCTCGCAAGCTTTCCGCTGGCTTTTATCAAGCTCGATTGCAGGTATCTTGGTGTTTCCCGTCAAACGTGGTGGTGGGTTCCTAACCATCGCGAAGTAAAAAAACCCCCGAAAATGAAAAATGAAAAAACTGTGAAATTGTTCCTCCGGCCGTCCTCTGCAGATTTGCAAGTTCCATTGCGCATCTCTTGGTGTCCTTAGGTGTTTCTGACCACCCGCTGTGGTAGATTCGTTGCCATCTCCAAGTGTCGAGAAGAAAGAGAAAAAAGAGAAGCTGTGAAATCCAGTAAGGGTACTCGCCGCTCGGAATGTAGCGAAGATTGGAGGACTGATTTTTCGAAAGTTTAATGAAAAGAAGTTTTAGTGTTGCAGAGAAGAATCAGTGTGTGTGAGTGTCCGACCGTTGTGAGGTCTGCGTTAATCACCAACCTAGATGGTCGTAGTAAGGTGTCTCAGCTCAATATCCTTCATCGCAGTCTTCTTCGACTATGTTTTCGGCTTAGTCTTCTAGTTCATCAACTAGGCATGCCTCGTTGATGGGAAATTTGTCGCCGGAGATACGGCGTTTGACCTCCAGTGTTTGGCATATACACACGAGTAGTTGCACTGCCGATTCCTCGATGCATTCACCATAGAAGTAGTCATAGCCAGGTAGTATCCAGACAGCACACTCGCCCATCCAAGTCCAAAGAGGCGAGTCGCTGCCGACAATCTCGCATACCCTATTAAACTCTTTAATTGGAATGTTGGACATCTCAGTAATCTGATCGCTCATCAACCTAATGATAGTGTTTTGCAACCTTGGAATCCGTAAGTAGTCAGCTAGCACCCAAGTGTCTAGCAGCTTCGTAATCTTCGCAAATTGTTCCTCCCAATTCTCGCAGGGGAGACGCGCTCCAACACCGTGGGTATAGAGCAACTCGACAACCAGTTCGAAAGCCGCTGGCTCTGCTTCAAGCAATTCGACTGTCTCGGCCTTTGCTTCTGCAAACTCCCCTTTGAGGGCAGACCGAAAGTAACCCGAGTGAAAGCAGAGAAGGTCTGTAGGGATCCTCCATTTCTTCTTTTCCTCGCCCACAATGATGGTGGCGATTCGATTGCAGTTTCTAAACCTAGTTGGCTGTGGCGCCTTTCGAGATGCAATTGCAAACTTACTTGAAATTGGGTACTTTGTCGGTGCCTGCTTTCGTCATTTTGAGGTCTTTAGGGTTGCGTGATATATGTATGCACGAGCTTAGTCTTAGCTGAATTTTGTAGCTAGCTTCTTTGAGAGACTGGCGGGGTGATATCTGAAATTTGATTGTGAGTGTAGTCTGTGGATAAATACCTTCATAGGCGGAGGGGATAGGCTGAGGGGGGTCGAACATACCGAGCGCAGTCAATGTTTTAGGATTCAAGTGAATTCTTGACGAGTGGGCAGTGGTCCGTTCACCTGAAGGTAACCAAGGGCGTTTGGAAGAGGGTGTAAGTTAAGAAGATGTGAATTTGATAGAGGGCCCGTCCACTTAAAAATAGGCAAGAAGGGCCTATAAGAGGGTGGAGGTTCAAAATATGTGAACTTAACGGAGAACTTATTCACTTGGAAGTACGAAAGTGTGTTTAGAAGAAGGTGTAAGTTGAAAAGATGTAAACTTGACAAAAAACCTTGTTGATCTGAAAGTAAACCGTGGGGTTGATAAAAGGTAGGAGTTAACAAGGTGTTAGTGATTGGGATGCAGTTTGGATGTAAAGAGAGAAGACAGAAAACGCATTCTCCACATCGATACAAACTCACACTGATCGGTAGTTAGCAATGACGAGTCTCTCCGAAGAGTAGCTTTGGTGACAAGGATTTTCTTGGTCACCAGAGATTCGCTGATGGGTAGATGTATGAAATCGTCACTGTATTTTCTTCTCCATTGAGCCTGGCTATAACTCCGCCAATACGAGCCGAAAGCCCCTTCATTCATGTCCTGAGCTGTGGGTATATGATCCGAAAACGCCTGTAAAACGATATCCCCCATTCCCAATGCCTCCTTCCCAAACAAGAAAACGCCCAACTACCTACTCCTTAGGCTCCTTGGGCTCCTTCTTCTTGTACTTCCCCCGCTTACCACCCACAATCTGCGTATCGGCATCATCGTCCGCCTCCCCCAGCTCCTCGCCCACCAGATTTTCAACCCCCGTCTTCGTGATCTTGTCATCGCTCACATCGACCGCCTTACGCGCAGCATCAATCTCAGCCTTGCGCTCAAACACCTCCTCAATCTTCCCTAGCTTTAGCGGGTCCTTGCGGCACGCGAATTTGAAGTCTTCGAGCTTGACCTTCTGCCGTCCGGCTAGCTGCGCGGGGCGGTCCGCTTCGAAGCATAGCTCGATGATGAAGTCGGAGAGCATCTCATCGAGCACACGAATTGTGCCGGGGAGAGAGTTTGGGACATCGCCGTGGGCGTAGAGGAGCATTTGCACTGGATGAGATTAGTATTCGAAGTTGGGGAGGGAGGGAGAGTGCGCACGTTCTTGGTCGGTGAAGTTCTGCTGGCCGCGATTTTTGGCGGCGCGAGCCCGGGGCTCCATGATGATGTTAGCGGTGAACAATTGTACAAAACCGACACATGCAGAGGTGATTTGATGGTGTACAGAGTATAATTTATAAAATAGCTTACCTCGTTCTTGGGACGTGGTTGAGGGGCCATGGTGACGTCGGCGTCGGCGGGACGATTTCCCGCGTCTCGGTGAATTTGTTGTTGCGGTACCGAGAGGCTGAGAGGCCAACTTTGTTGCTTGCAACGAGACCTGCCTGGACAGCAGTTCAGTTACAAGAAGCGGCTTCTCAAGATGGTATGCAAGCTTACCTTCAAACCTAGGAATTTGATACTGACAAAGAAGTAGACTGCTCTCTTTAATTTCCAGTCTTTATTGCTGGTGTTCCTCCTCCTCATCTGCACAAGCGCGTATGCCCACCAGCTGTTTCCAGGGATTATGGACAGGAATAAGAATGGGTATGTCGCACAACCCCAGGCTGAAGATTTATAACTGACTATTTCAGTGTCTTGGGTGTCTTCTGGAAATGTGCCCGGATAGGGGAACGGCTGAGCCCGTATATAAGTATATGTTGCCTGCTCATGGCTGTAAGTCATTCATGGAACCTCCCATGACTCAAACTGACAGGATACAGGGCTCCCTCCTCATTGGCAACTAAAGCGACTATGATTAAGAATATTGGCGTTTGGGAATTCACATGGGAGATATACCATTATAGTACGGTATCGATGAGCGACTTCGATGAGAGCATCATAATGTCATAATGAAAACGAGGATATTGTGTATATCAGTGTATACTATCGCCTACAGCCATTGAAATATGCCCATGCTTTGATTGTTATTGTGGTATTGATTCAGTTGAGAGCGATGCTTCCGAGTCCTCCCATATATCTCTGCTCTCCTTCTCCACGGCCTTCATCGCATCGGCGACGTCTTGCAGTTTCGCTACCACATCAAGGACTCCACCATTGACCCGCTGGAAATACTCGTCATTGGCTTCTCTCCTTCGGCGGGCCACGCGTGTGTCTGCGTCTGTCTCCTCGTCCAATCTATCCAGATTCCCATCCATTGGAATGCTTCCCGATACACCACTTGCACTGTTCCTGGCACTCCTTCCTTCGGTGTCGTCCCTTCCCTCACCTGGCAACAAAGAGCCTCGAAACCCCGTAGCACTCCTATCAATGGTCTCAACTGCATCATCGGCACCGCTCCTGACCCACGCTTGTGCCAATGCAATCTGTGCGCTCCGAAGGCTATCCAGCGCTTTCGTATGCTCCGGACCAAACACTTGCATGCCACTGACCGCATTGAGCTCGACCTCCTCCAGCGTAGACTGCATCTGAGCCCACAATGCATCCGTCTTATCCGCCTGTTTCTGGCTCTCGGATTCGATGCGGGGCAGGGGACGTGGGATCGTAGAGATGTTCGTTGCGTCTCCAAAGCTATCCCCAGTAACACGAGGGACATGCCGATTAGATCGCTGGCGGGTAAGTGGAATGCGACTTCCAGCAGAGGATGCTGTCATGGCACTTGTGGTTTGCGCAAGGTTTGAGCCCATTTGGGAGGGCCCCGCCAATGAGATGTTGGACGCATTTTGAGAAGGTGGCCCTAGAAATAGAGATGGAGGAGGCTCTCTCAATCTGCCTTTATTTGTAGGCGTTTGCGACATGGCGAGTTGGGTGCCGTCATGTCATTATTGGTTTACATGGTCATCGCTAGTCCTACTTTACGAACGAATTCCATACCTTGGGAGCTTGACGAGGCTGCCAAGCATTCTTGCCTCGCGAAAGATCCTTGCCGAGCCAGGCCCCAATTTTTCTCATAACACGTGATGCTGAGGAACCGAAACCCTAGTCCCACCACCGAATATTCTTCGCGAAGTTGTATTTCGAGAATCAATCGACAAACGCCAAACCACACCCTCCATTTCTCGCGATCAACACATAAATCGGTATGTAGCGCCTGCATATCCCTCATTCCCAAAAGACATTATTACTCGCGTCTTCAAAATCCTTTCGACCGCCTTCGAGCAACGAAACCCCCCCATCGAAACCAGGCCAAGAGCCGCACGAAATTGAATATATTAGCTAACTTACGACTTGTGCAGCAATCATGGGTAAAGGAAAGCCTCGTGGTCTTAACGCCGCTCGCAAGCTCCAAAACCACCGCCGCGAGCAAAGATGGTCCGATCTGTCCTTTAAGAAGCGCGCCCTCGGAACGGCTTTCAAGTCCTCCCCCTTCGGTGGCTCCTCCCACGCCAAGGGCATCGTCCTCGAGAAGGTCGGTGTTGAGGCCAAGCAGCCCAACTCCGCCATTCGCAAGTGTGTCAGGGTCCAGTTGATCAAGAACGGAAAGAAGGTTACCGCTTTCGGTATGTTTGCACACGAAGATATTTCCAACGGACGAACAACGGGATGAGTGGAAGACTAACAGATGCTATAGTCCCCAACGATGGTTGCTTGAACTTCGTCGACGAGAACGACGAGGTCCTGCTTGCTGGTTTCGGTCGTAAGGGCAAGGCCAAGGGAGATATCCCCGGTGTCCGTTTCAAGGTTGTCAAGGTCTCCGGTGTTGGTCTTTCGGCATTGTGGAAGGAGAAGAAGGAGAAGCCGAGATCGTAGATACTTCCTTGTGCTTGGTACGACAGTGGGCAATGGGTGTTATTTTTGCGATACATGGGCTTTACGCGCGCTCGGATTCATGATAGCAATCTAGAGTAGCGAATTGCTACAGAAGGTCACCAAACAAGAGACATTCACGATCATTCGTTGTGTGTTTCGTCGCCTGTGCCTACTGTGCGCAGAGGGTTAGCTTGTGAGACTGCTAACCGTCGATTCAGAGCGACATGGCTTGTAGTCGATCTCCCAGTGAATACAGCCCTTTCAGCGTGACATGGACATCCTCGACCAAGGGCAGTGAAAAAGTCATTTCTACTCATCGTTTTTCTTACTCCTCTTCATCCCCTTCATTTCCATCGTTAAGTCAAGGCATCTTCTGCAGTTCTCTGTACCACCCATAGAAGGCCGTCTGTTACAACTTTGGTAGAGCCACCGCCACCTCGCCGTTCTCGATCCAAGGATCACTTTCCCAATGTCTGTCTTCGGACGGACGTGCGGGGTCTAGAGATCTAAGGACGGATCTTGAGCAGACAGCCGCCCGTCTTGGGAGGTATGTCGTAATGAGGTGCGACTGTTTCGTTTGAGTTGAGCGCTGCCGCTCCGTGTGCCACTGGGCGGATGGAGGAAATGGCGGTTCTCTTAGTAATGATCCATACATACCTTCTATAGCTGGGGAGGTTTGAATATAATTTTGCTTCGTTACATATTAGTTCTCTAGTTCGTCGCACTTGTTTCTTATTGTGGGATGTTATGGGTCTTACGGAAAAGGAAACTCTGAATTAACAAGCCTTTGTTCGTGGGTTCAACCTAAATGGTTCGACTACTCACGAACTAAATTTGAAACTACGAGCTGCCTTTGTGTGGCCTCATAATCACCATTCAGGGTCTCTTTAGGCGTTTTACGCAACCCCATCGTCACGGATTTTGATCCAGATTGAATAACAATGTAATATATAGCACGATTAACTTCTCTCAACCATTCCCCCCTTCCATATTCACTGTCCACATATACAACTCTCCTTCTCAAACATCCTCTCTACAGCAACAATCACTGCCGCACATCTCCAACAGAATTACAAGGACTCCAAAGCACAGCTCTGAAAGACCCCGTTTCAAGTTCAACATTGCTCCTGCAACAATCACTCTCACACCGAAAATGTCCACCCCATTGACATTCCTCGCTCCTCCCCCCTCATCCCTCGACACCTTCACAACCGACCTCTTCCTCGCCCTCCACACCCCCTCAACCCCTCAATCCAGCCTCGCTATAACCCGCGCCTTCACCCTCATCCTCCGAGCACACATTCTCGAGTCGCATCTCCGAATCACACCCCTGCACGAGCACGACTCCCAACAATCATCAGGAAACCAAGTTACATGTACTGATTTCTCGATGAACGGCGGTGATGCGGGGGAGATGATCCCGGTTGCGTGGGCTGTCAAGGGGGGGATGGTGGTTCCGGTTGAGTTTTTTCCTGGTTGGGGAAGGAGGGGGGCGTTTGACTTTGGGGGGGAGATGCTGCGGGAGTTTGTGAGGGAGTTTGTGGGGGTTGTGAGGGAGTTTGGGCTTGAGGGGGTGGTTGGGCTGAGGTTGGTGCAGTAGGTTGGGAGACTTTCACCGAGGGAGTTTGGGATTTGTACGGGGTGATGATGATGGTGTTATGGATGGTAATGTATGAATGATGTGTGGGATTATGGAGTTCAATTTTGAATAGAAGGAGCGTGCTGGGTTGGTGGGGTGTTTTGTATGGAACAACTTTGGCGTTATAGGAATGAGGCAGTTGCGATATGAAAGCAAGTATGCTCAACGCATTACGACTGCGATTTCAGGATAGTAAAATAGGCGGCAGACTAGGACGCAGCTCACATAACAAAACTTCTGACAACAATCAGTGCAGTAGCCATGAATTGATGTTATAGCGTGGTATTTTAATGCTCGTCTCTACCGGTGGCCCAACCAAACGCCATGCTTTCCCCTCATCCTATACAATGCAATACAGCCATGCACGGCGTAGAGGACCTAAAGCCGCATTATTTTAAAAAGTCATCAAGCTCTACCGCCGTCTATTCCTCTCTTGGCTCCCTCGGCTCCCTCGGTTGGCCACCTCCACGTCCACCGCGTCCGCCCCTCTTTCCACCCCTGCCTCCACGCTCCCCGCGCTCGCCTCTCTCGCCGCCCTCTCCTCCTGTGTTGCCGCCTATCGCATCGGTGCTGCCAAGGGTAATCGTGGCCGTGGCCAGGCGCTGCGAGAGATCGATTTGTGTGCGGATGGTGTTGGTGAGGTAGGAGACGACAAGGATGTCTTGGATGTGGTTGTTGAAGTCGCGCTCGATGTCTGCGGCGTCGACCTTTGGTGCTAACGAGAGGGCGTTCATGAGGAACTGGCCCAGTGCGTTGTTTGGCTCGCGCTCCTCGTCGAGAACGGACGAGACGTACTCGGAGACGCGTTCTAACAGGTCCAGAGTGTGCTCGATCGCGCGCTCGAGGCTCTCAGCGTCTGTGACGACTGGTGCAGCGCGGGCATCGACGTCCTTCGCGCCGGAGATCAGCTCGAGACCGCTCTTCTCTGCCTCGCCGTATCGGATCTCGTATGGGACGGGGATGAAGAGACAGCTCTCAGCCGCACGCTCGGCATTCACGCCTACGGGTGCACTGATGTAAGCCTTGGCCTCGATCTCCTTGCCTGCCTCTGTCGAGACGGTCAAGTGGACGGCCGGGTGTGGGAAGGTGCCGGTCTCGGAGCTGGCGAAGAAGTTCTGGATCAGAGCGCTGAAGTTGTTCAGCTCGAGGCTGGTGGTGTACCATCCAAGCAGGACCTCGCGCGGGTTGGCCTTCAACTGCAGCGCAAGCATGTTCTTCTGGTATTCGACATCGACCTCGACCTGCTCTTCCGTCTCGGTGTGGTTGATGGCGAAACAGTTCTTAACCTCGACTTCCATTCCATCCTCGGAGCGGACACCCAGGAGGGCACCGATAACGCGGTTCGATGCCGGGTCGCGGCGGAGGGCGTGATCTAAGATGGAGAAGACGACCTGGGGATTCAGATAAGCATGATTTCAGAGCTGGCCGATATGCGTAGACAAACCTGCGGCTGGACGATGACATTGAGCGGGGCGGTGGTGGGTTGAATGCCAACTGCCGTGGGCCCGAGTGGCCTGGCGAGATGGAGGAACGATTCAGCTGCGACCGCCATATTGTGCGGATGGAATGGATCTGTTGAGATCGTAAATGAGTTAGGCGTGAGGCGTCGTGGGGGATCTCCAAACTCTTTCGACCTCGCCGTCGCCGTACTAGTCAATCTTTTGCTGTGGGTGCCAAGAATTTAAGCCCTGATCGCGCTAAGATAACGACGAAGGATACCAGGCCAGAACGACCCGAGAAGAAACGACCGACGTTAATAATGTGTGAACAGACTCCACGAATTTATTTATTATTTAACTATTAAGAGGTTACAGGCAATTTCTCTTCTTTTGATTTAAATAACCTAAGAAACCAGCCAGTAACGAGGAAAGTAGAGCCGGTAACGCTAGCATTTCCCCCAGCGCCGGCTCTATTCTTCCACCCCTCCCATATGAGAGTTCAGACTTACGGGCTGCTTTCTCCTCAACTAACCCATATATTGGAATATTGGAATAATATCTCTTCTCCATATTAAACTTATAAGCCAGTCCTATATGGAGCATCTCCGCCTATTAAACCCATTCCATTACTGAGTGAACTCGCGAACGCCCGATATTTGGAACTAACCCCCCACTTTCACAAGGCAGCGTCTGACAAGTACGACAAAATAAGCAAAAATTATAGGATGAAAGTCAGCCTGGTGGTCTCGTGGTTATTATAGTGTTGCCTCGCTTTTCTCGGCCCTTGCCTGTCTTGTATTTCGAGCATCAAGCGTTCCTTCCCTGCCTATCATACTAAAGTAAATACCCCGCCCAGATATGTTGTATATATACCCCTCCCCCACCTTCTCTTCATTGTCAACCCGAACATATCCACGCACAACTTGAACATCTACTGCCTCCTAAAACCCAAGAAAGATACTCCCAAGATCAATCTCAAACACCATCAACTCAAAATGAACCCAGGAAGTTGCCCAAAGTGCGGTGCTGCTGGTGACGGAACCAAGGCCTGCGGCTCTTGCGGTGCTGTATGGCTTCATCTTGTCCGTGACGCATGAACCCCCACTAACATCGTCACAGAGCTGCCCAAACTAAGAGTATAATCTCTTTTCACCCACAGTCTTGCCTCCTCGAGAGCGACAAAGTACGAGAAGGCTGGCAGTGATTGTTCTTTGATGTGGTTGCGACGCTAGTCTGTTGGTGGTTTCATTTATGCTATACCGGGGCTGGTTTACGAGAACAAGACATGATGATTCGGATGGATGATACCTTTCTTGTAAATACATTATGGGTTTTACAACGCTGATGGCCATGGTATATCATCCATGGTCGATATCCTTTGCAACCAGCCGGAGCCTTGAACCGATCCCATGTGACTTTTTATGAGGAAGTATGTGATTTGAGCTCTTGAAAATGTCACTTATCCAGTAAAACCGAGCATACCCTATACCGTATTTAAAGTAATCACTTTCCTCTATGAGACTGGCAAGGAAGCCTGCCATGAACCACTTGATCCGGCTCAAAATGGCATTTTGGCAGGCGCCCACCATAAGACGCTAAGATAAGAAACCGCCAGGGACCCCAGCTATCGCCAATAATTTTCTGAGAATCTAATCGCGGCGCACCGAGCAAGCTTCCCAACCACATCAGACAATGGCATTTCACGGCAACAGAGGCGGCGCTCGAGGTCGAGGTTCCAGCGCAGGCGGCCGTGGCGGTCGCGGGGGTAGCAGCAGAGGCGGTGGAGGAAGAGGAGGAGCTCGTGGTGGAGCGCGCGGCGGAGGAGGAGGCAGAGGAGCCCCCAGAGGTGGCCGAGGTGGCAGAGGCAGAGGCAGAGGGAAGCCGATATTCGACAGTGCGAGATTAGCGGAGAAGAAGGAGGGGTAAGTTTGGAACCAATTGGCGTACTAGTGGTATGATCGCTAATGCGGCATAGTGACGAAGAAAGCGACAGCGAGGACTATTCAGGCGATTCCGCTTCTGAAGAGGAAGAGTCCTCGGACGAGGATCTTTCTGACGACGACGACGTTGTCGAGGCTTCGGCTGTGAAACCCTACGCTGCGCTCTTACAAAGCCTCACGGCGGATTCAGCACCAGCTGCCAAAAGGCGAAAGCTTGATACATCGTCTGGCCAACAAGTGGTCCAGGATAGCGAGGATGAAGAAGAAGAGATCACCAATGTCGACGACGTGGAAGAAGAGGAGGAAGGGCCGGAGACTGCAGTGGAAGGTGCTCTGGACGAGGACGATGACGAAGATGCTTCCGATCCGTTCGAAGCCAATTTTGCCAACCCTGACAGCAATGTCCTCTCGAGGAGACTCAACAACCTGAAAAACGGGATATGGTCACCGAGAAAAATCACTGTGAAGAACGTTGGGAAGGCTGTCGTTGCCATTCCAGAGAAAGAAGCGCCAGAACAGGCCACGCTACCTGCGGCGATTAACAGCCCAGCTGGACTCGTCTTGAAGAAGAAGCTTATCGACCCTGTCACAAAGCAACGGGCCTCCTTCGATCCGTTAGAGCAGAATTTGGCGGCCTCGATTTTCAATTACCGTGATATATTATTCTGCGATAGGACGGCAGCAAATGCTGAGAATATCCGCCGTTTGACATGTCTTCACGCAATCAACCATATTTTCAAGTACGCTTCCCACCTGACCATCCCTATACTACCTACTAACAATACCCAGGACGAGAGATAAGGTGATCAAAAACAATGCTCGCCTCGCCAAAGAGGAGGGCAATGAGGATCTGGATCTTAGAGATCAAGGTTTTACAAGGCCCAAGGTGCTCATGCTCCTGCCAACAAGAGAGTCATGCGTGCGGATGGTAAACATGATAAACAAATTATGTGCGCCTGAGCAACAAGAAAACAGGAAGCGATTCGACGATTCATACGTCGACAAGGAAGAGAAATTCTCAGATGACAAGACCGAAGATTTCCGAGAACTGTTCGCTGGAAACGACGACGACATGTTCCGCCTGGGACTGAAGTTCACTCGCAAGACCGTAAAGTACTTCTCTCAATTCTACAACTCCGATATCATCCTTGCCAGTCCTCTCGGCCTACGCATGGCCATCGGCACGGAAGATTCCAAGAAAATCGACCACGACTTCCTCAGCTCCATCGAGCTCGTCATCGTCGACCAAGCCGACGCACTCCTGATGCAGAACTGGGAGCACGTCGAGTACATCTTCTCGCACATGAACCTTCAGCCCAAGGAGGCGCACGGCTGCGATTTCTCTCGCGTCCGCAGTTGGTATCTCGACGATGCCGCGCGCTACTTCCGCCAGACTATCGCCCTCTCTGCCTTCAACACCCCCGAGCTAAACGCCCTCTTCCACTCCAAATCCCGCAACTGGCGTGGCAAGGTCCGTCTCGGCGCCACTCACCAAGGCGCCTTGCAACAGCTCGGCCTACGCGTAAAACAGACCTTCTCCCGCATCGACGCCCCTTCTATCAGCGCCGAGCCCGACGCACGCTTCACCTACTTCACATCCGCGCTCGTCCCGGCACTGATGAGGCATAAGCACGATTCCGCCGGGACGCTGCTTTTCATACCCAGCTACCTCGATTTTGTGCGTGTGCGCAACTACTTCTCCTCCTCGCCGACAACGGCTACCCTCTCCTTCGGTTGCATCTCCGAGTACACCTCCGTGCGCGAAGTGGCGCGCGCGCGCTCACATTTCCTGACTGGCCGGCACAGCGTGCTACTGTATACAGAGAGGGCGCATCATTTCCGGCGGTACCAGATTTGGGGGGTGCGGAAGGTCGTTATGTATGGGTTACCTGATAATCCGATTTTTTATAAGGAGATTGTGGGCGGGTATCTGGGGAGGAGCGTGCAGGAGGGTCGGCTGGAGGTGGGGGAGGGGAGTGCGAGGGCTGTGTTTAGTAAGTGGGACTTGATGAAGTTGGAGCGGGTTGCGGGGACGGAGAGGGTGGAGAAGATGGTTATGGAGAAGGGAGATACGTTTGATTTCCTGTAGAGTGAAGCAAGTGGTGGGTGTTAAGTTTGAATAAATAGTTGTATCACTCTAACGGCACCCAATGCAACCTTACAGTTTACCATTTATATACTTGAATTCAACTAACGTTGTTATACATTCCAACTGCGTAACAAATCATAGACCTCTCAGTGACGAATTTGACCTCTGGTCAATCGGCGTATACCTCTCCGCCAATGCCTCCTTGGCCGTCTTGTTCTGCGCACCACTCCTTTCATATCTCTGCCTCAACGCCCTCTGCACATCTGTCAGTCCGTCGTCTGCCTCGTCATGTCTCGGGGCTGTCCCCAAGGCCTTCTCCACAACCTCTTTGCCATGTGCGACTGTTCTCTTCACTGCACCAACGACGCTTTCTTCCGTAAGCTTCAATCCTTCTGCAACCTCCCTGGCCTTCGCAGCCTCTTTGCGAGCTACATTCTCTAGGGCAGCCTCAGTGCTCTTTTCGACAAGCCCCAGGCCTTGCTCGATCTCACGTCCCTTCTCCACACCCTTCCGCCAGGCTTCCCTAACCACAGGACCTGCGTTCTCGAGGCCGTATTCTGTCTTGTCTCCATAGACGCCCTCTCTCTTGCCAATCTCGTGAGCTGCTTGAGTCCACGTTTGCTTTGCAGCATGGGCAGCAGATTCTTCCTTGGATCTCAGCCGCTCCGCAACTTCATGCGACTTCTCCACGCCCTTCTTCCACACCTCCTTCGCAGTCGCACTCGCATTCTCCAACCCATGCTCGGTCTTCCCCTCAAACCTCGTCTCTCTCTCGCTCGTAGCACTCAGCGCCCTCGCCGCCGCCCTCTCGGCCGCAACCCTCGACCCATCAAAGCCCATCTTCGCGCCCTCCCTAGCCCTCTCAATCGCCTCCCTCTCAATCGCCTCCCTAGCAATCGGCCCCGCCTTCTCCTCCGCACTCTGAATCTCCTCTCTCGACTTCTCCAATCCCGTCCCCAGCGCCTTGGCAACCGCGCCCTCCATCCCCTCCTTCACATTGCCCCACTCCGCGCCCTGCACCCAGCGCACCGCATTCTGGATCTCCTCGTTCCAGCGGTCCTTGGCCGTCTCGACGAGCGTCGCGCGGCTCGTGCGCCCGGTCTCCGCGTCGGGGGCGGGGTATGCCAGGCTCGGGTCGGAGAGGAGGAGCGTGTTGAGGAGCGAGGATTGAGTGCGTAGGTTTGCGCCTTGCGCGTTGCGGTTGCGCTCGTGCGCGAGGACGGTGAGGTAGGCGATGCCGAGGGTGACGGTCACGCCGCTGGTCTGGGAGAGGTTGTTAGAATTTTGCTGGGGGTTTTTATGTAGTGGGGGTTGCAATTGGGGGACCTACGAAGCCGGTGGCAAACCCCATTGTGCCGTTAGAGCGGTAGATGTAGATACTAGAGCTTGTATAGGCGCCGAACGGCCGCTGTGTTTTCGCAGGAGCTTCAAATCCTATATAGTAGCCTGGTGTATAATTATGACTGCCAATTGAGTCTTTGAATCATTGAAGGGAAAGAAATAGAAATGAGTGACGTCGGGATCCTAAGCTTGGTAGCTCCCCGGAACCTCGCCAAATTCTCCCGAGCGCCAAGACAATCGCGGCAGTCCCTCACCTCAATCCCGACATATCGAATACATTTTTTGGCACAAGAGCCGCATACCACCCATCCGTCCCAACGACACGCCCTCGCACCAACCCCCGCGAGGTCCTATATCACATCCGACGGAAGAAACTTGCGAGGACTTGACCTAGGCGGTCGGAAATAATTCGCAATGGCTGGAGGACGCATGAAATACCGCCATCTCGGGCGCACATCAGCACACAGACAGGCACTTCTCCGCAACCTGGTCACCTCCCTCTTCACACACGAATCCATCCAGACGACATGGCCGAAGGCAAAGGAGGCGCAGCGGTTAGCAGAGAAGCTGATTACGCTGGGGAAGAAGAACACAGAGGCCAGCAAGCGGAGAGCGCTGAGCATTTTCTTCGTAAGTACTCTCCTATCCCACCCAAATGTCTGAATTAGGTTGCATGGACGTTACAGGACTTCGAATGGCTAATTTCAGATAGACACCACACTCTCTCCTTCCTAAACTCTTTGGACCGCTTCGCGAACGCTACGCCGAACGCCCCGGTGGATACACAAGGGTGCTGCGCATTGAGCCGTTAAAGGCGGACCAGGCGCCATCTGCGATCCTAGAGCTCGTCGATGGGCCAAGGGACATGCGCTTTGCGATGACTGCGCGGACGCTGGCCAGGGTTCAAGAGGCTGGTCAGGAGGTAAATGATATGACGGCGAAGAATATTATGAAGGTTACACGGTACAGACCAGATGCCGATGGAGACCTCCAGAGGATGGTGGCTGATCTGAGGGATTTGGAGATTGAGGACCCGAAGAGGGAGAAGGGCTTGGAGAAGAGGTGGGGTGGAAAGATTTGAGGGTATTGTGGAAGGATGTTCTGCGAATATGTATCAATACTGGAAGGGATAGTGCAAGGCACTTTGTATGTACGGATTAGGGACGGCGTCTATTGTATCGATTAGATTTCACAAGTTTATATTGTGGATTAACATATCAAGTCACATAGCGATGCATATTCAAGGTGATTTCACAATCTTCCATTTATTCATAGTAGCAGGGTGATCCGTCATCCCAATAGCTCACCGCGAGCCCATTTGACACCATTCCCTATGCGAGCTCCATCTATGGTACTACCGAACGCCATCATTGACAAGAGATTCGCCTGTGGTCCATTTTAAATTCCAAATTCTTCAGGCAGTTGGTGGTGGCTTAGGGGGTAAGGGGCCCATGTTGCCAAAATGTGGGATATGGTTGTTATTCTGGTTCGGGATAGGAACAGGATTCTGATTGTTAATTATCCCTTGGTGAATCATGGGCCTCGGTGGCATATGTGGTGATGCGTGATAGGATGGCAAAGATGCGTTAGAGCTCTGGCGGCTCATGTTATATCCAACGCCGTTGCCGTATTGCTGAGGAGTATTATAGCCAGTATATTGAAGGTGGGGTGACCCCTGGTGGGGCAAGGGTTGAGGCATCGGGGGGCCATTGTTGCCTGGAACAAATGACTGAGTCTTGGGGTTGAAGGCGTGCCTGTTGAAACTTCCTGGTATTGGGTGCTGGCTTTTGGGGTCAGCCGGGTTGATGGTGCTTGGCAGTTGGCCATATGCGTATGGAATCGTCTGCCCAGCTGGCATGGGCCCGCGAGGCTGGAAGGGTGCTTGGTAGCCCATGGGAGGCCATGGCCCCGTCTGCTGTGGAGAGTTTTGAATCATGGGGCCGTATGGAGGCACGGATGCACCGTGGTTCTGATAGTTGGGGGGGCTGGGCCTCGGGAATTGCTATCATGGATGTCAACATTTTAGTTATTAATACACCGTCAGTTGATGGCTTACCTGTGGCATCTGGTGGTAAGCTGTAGGCGTGCCTCCAGCAACCATGGAAGGATGGAATTGCGGTGGAGTAGGACCGTATTGTGGTGCTGCCGGGCCAGAGAATGAATTCTGCAACACGTTGCTGTACTGCGGGGTACCTAAAGCTCCAGGTTGTGTAGGCGTCCACGGCTGTGGCTGTTGTGGAGGAAAGAAGGGCGTATATTGAGACCGGACATCAAAGCTCTCGGAATCCGTTCGATGCTTTTTAACCATCTTGCCTCTCTTAGCTCTCCCAGAAACTGAGCTAGATCGTGAGATGTCATTGCCATCTTCGGTGTCTATATTTATAGTCAATACACAGGTGGGAGCACTTTTATGCATCGCTTGCTTACCTGGAGTTGCATCGCCACTTTTCTCTGTGTTTCCAAAAATTCTCTCTCGGGCTTTGTTATATGCGGCTTCACGTTCCTCACGAGACAATCTACAAATAGTTAGTGTCATCAACTTAGCAATTAGCATAGATGCATTGAGCATACTTCTCTTTTGCAGACAAAGATTTGTCTTTTCCGTCGCTGCCAGTCTCAGAGGTGGGCTTTGACGGGCTACCCCCATTGTCACCCCCTCTGCGCATAATTTTCATTGCGGGAACAGTCGGAGGAGGAGTATGCCCAGTAGTTGGAGGATTTGAAATACTCGTGAGTGACTGCGGTAATCGGCAGAACGGCGTCCGGAATATACGAACTGATCCTGCCACAGCATCAAACTGGTGGGTCATATGGTAATAATCGGCCAATTTGTGGGTTAACATTCGACAAAATGAATTGCAAGGCGGTAGATCGATGAAAGGTTCCCTTAACGAAGTCATGTTAGTTTGTGCAACGAATTAAATCGAACTAATGCAAGCTTAAGGGAATTGCGAGTGTTGGATAGAGGGAAACCTACTTCGAATCTTTGACGAATTCTATCACGTCCTGTTCAAGTCGCAACAGAAATATGCGATCCTTTGGAGACTCCAAAGCTTCAATGAGTTTTTCATCGGGAGTGTGCTTATAGAAAAGGTTGAATCCTTCTGCGGCCGCTACAGGGCTGGCCAGAGGCTTCAAGCTGAGGTCACCAGCCACTGGGGGCCCAGACGAACCGCTTTGAGGAGTCATTATTCCTTGGGTTCTTGATTCGAGAACAGGGAGTACTGCTCTCCTGTCTGCAATCTCATATGTTTGGGCGCGATATGCCCGAGCTAGGATTGAGTTAGAGAATATGCACTTAATCGTGGGAAATGCAATATGGCTTACCAGCAGCTTCTGACCCGATTCGGGAACCAGCTACAATAGAACCACGGCCTGAACACGTATCATCGTCTTCTGCTGCTTTTACACTGGCACTATCATCTGGCCTCAGCGATTCTTTCTCGTCCAAGGCAAATGTTGTTCCAGAGGTAATGCTCTTCCCATCAAGGCTTGGTGGCTTTGTCCCGGCGTCTGATCCAGAATCCGTGCGTTGAAAAGGATATTCTGCAGACCCCTCTCCAAATATGTCTCTTTCCTCTCCATCGGCATCTGTGCCTGATCCGTTTACAACCAGGCTTGGAGCTAGGCTAATCGAATTGAATGTGTCCGCCAACTTCTCATCAGCATTCGCCTGTTCGTCCTGCTTCGTTCCGCCATTGGTTGTTTGTTGTCTCGAACTACCCGTGGCATCCTTGCTGCTACTTTCCTTTGTCTCTGACAAAGAAGCATTTCGTGCGGGGTTCGCAGCCGCCATTTTGGCATAGGATAATGCAGTATTCTCCTTTCCCTGGGAAGCAGCAACCTAGTAATGATTAGTATTTGATCTACCCAGTAAACTCGAGCTAAAGTATGTTGTTTAAGGCAGATGATACCCATGTGAGGGGTTGCAGTGGTATCCAGAGCAGGAATGTTGCAACTCACTTTAGCAAACGACAATTGATTCTCGGCCTTCGGCGGCGCAGAGGCCATAGCGATGTGAATAACGCGCTACAAGTCTTCAACTATATGCGTGAATAAAGACACAGGTCGAGCACGGTTCGATTCGTACTTGGTGAACGAGTGCGAGGATCGACAGTTTCTCCAGAATTATATTAGGGCAGGATGTGATCGACGTCGCCCGTTTGGAAGGAAAGAAAGCCTGTAGGCATTGTAGGAATCGTAAAACTTTCTTATGTGTAGTTGATCATCCGTTGGCGGAAGGGAGGAGAAGTCGAAGTTTGAAGGTCGTCGTTTGCCTGTGTCTGGCGAGATGGTACAGCGTCGTGCCCCAGGTGTCGTAGTTGAACGGGCGCCAACACAGTCGTCGAGGCTATCGAGTCCTCCAAAACGTAATGGTCAAATCGACCCCTTGATGGCCTGGTATTCAAAGGTATTTTGTTGGGATAGTTGGAGCAAGCTCAACTTCCCTATGCATGAACTCCAGGAGGTTAAGGTAATTCTCTTGATCCTGCTCCGTCGAGGCTGTCTTTAGCGCCTCGGATCCCTGCAACCTTTATACCTGTGGTACAGCGGCACGAGGCTTTAAGGCAGCCAGCCTTCCCTGCCAAACAGTTCAGAGACATTCAGAGCAATTGACGAAAACGACGGATTGCATTTAATTCAACTATCGCAAGCTCACAAAACTACATCTACACTGGTCAATTCAACCTGTCCAATGAACTCTTACAGAGGTTCAACGATTGGCGCGCCTTCCAAAGCTACACCATCCACTCTTTGTCAGAAATGCTTGAAACGAGGGCATTATAGTTACGAGTGCAAGGCTGTTGCGCAAGAACGTCCATATGTCTCAAGACCTTCGCGTACCCAGCAACTATTCAACCCAAAACTAGTTCCGAAGCTTACGAACGATGCGCCCCAAGACTTGCCCGGGAGCAAAGGCAAGCAGGACGAACAAGTAGCAAAGACGAAGCTAGAAGAAGATCGTGGGCGAAAGAGAGACCGCGACGGCCATGATCTTGACAATCAGAGCGAGCCCAAGAGGTTGAGGTCGACTTCATCGAGATCTTCTGTGTCTGTTTCAACTGTGTCTACAAATGCGGCAAGGTCACCGCCTCCCAGTAAAGACAGAAAACGCGATCAGAGGAAACAGAGTCGCCCGTCCCCCGGTTTACAAGCCGACGAAGCTCGCTCTTCTCGGGCCCACGGAAGGAGGGAAAAAGGCGAGATTCCGAGCGGCAGAGGTCGGCGGGCAAGTAGGAGTTTGTCCCGCAGCAGCTATTCGTCACTTTCAAGGAGTAGATCCAGGTCACCAAGGCGTGATACATTGAGAGAGAAGCCACTCAGAAGGTATTCGCAAAGTCTGACGCCGCCTCGTCAGAGAAGAGCCTATTCACCAAAACGGAATGATGAGCAATACCAGCCCCCGAGGAGGAGTACGGAACGCACGGGACCCATCGACACTACAGACAGAAGGGATGCGGGCCAGGGCAGGGAGTTTAACGGCCGCAATGACACAAGAACATATCATGAGAACCAAGCAGAAACGGCACCCCGTAGAAGGTCACGAAGCCCGAGGAACGCACGTGCAGAACGGTCCCTAAGTCCATTCAGCCAACGGGTTGCTTTAACCAAAGCTTTAGGGAGATGAATAATTCATTCCAAATCTTCCACACCATGATTTTTTGCAGTACAATTGTGCAATGATATACCTTTAGACGCCATACCCCCCGTGCAATGTTTCCCCGCCAGTGACGCCTGAAAATGCTATGATACATCGCTCGTGAAGTTATACCATCATCTCGTCCTCTTTTTCTCGCTGTTCCTCCAGTTTCTCCTCTTGCTCGCGCAGTCTGGCGCCCTCCACAAGCGCGATGCCTTCCATACCAATCTCATCCCCGCCTTGCTCCCCATCCGCGGCAGCTGCAGCCGTAATAGCCCCGCCGCCAGTCTTATCCCCAGCACTTTTCTGTGCCTGTCCAATCCTCTCTTTGACCAGTGCCGCAATCGCATTGTCGGTTCGTACATTAAGAATCTCCAACTTCTTGTCCAGGTCGCGCTTTAGATCCCAATTAGGTTTCTTTGGTTGTAATTTGAAGATATCAACCCCCTTGTCATCCTGCTCTTCCTCTTGTGTTTTCTTGCGTATCTCGGCCTCAACATCTGCGGCTTGTTGTTCGAGGGTGTCCTTCTCGAGAGATTGTGTAGGCGGCGCTTCAAATCCAAGCTTTGGTCCTCTGGTTTCCGGATCATAATTGCGCCCTGACAGATGGAGCTTCGAGACGTCTGGTGAGCCTGGGGGCGAGCGCCGTGGTGATGCTGGGGCTGCGTCTTCGTCGCTAGGTTGTTTACGCTTCAGAGATTTGAGCTTCGCGAGGCGGGATTTGCGCTCGTCGGCCGCAGCGCCAAGTGAGCTGTGTGCAGCAGACATGATATGAGCTATTAAATAATCCTGTCCCTTTGTTTTGTGTCGCGTTGCGCAGGTTGTGGTGTGGGTTTTATTTTGGAGCGAGAGCCTCAAGGTTCCCGAGCCGCCCCAATCGGGCGCGGAAACCTTAAATTCTGCCGCCGACGTCCCTTGAATTTCTAGCCGCGTTTTATTGATGGCTCAACCCGACCATTAATACGAATCAACACCGGGAAACTCACAGCGAACTCTCTGCAGATATGGAATGATGCTGCGTCGCTCAATATTTTATGCCAGCCAGAATCCGTCATAGCCCGTTGGGGGCAGGCTTGTCGCTAGCTGATCTTAACATTCTTCCGTTTCTTGCACCGCGACTATTGCAAGCATGGCCAAGAAGCCGCCGAGGACAGAGGACCCAAAGCACTGCCAGTGTAAGACTACAGAGTCCTGTTACGCATTCTCTTGATGGCCATGGCCAGCCATCGAGTGCTAGCGCTGCTGCCCGACAAGTCGCCCCTTCGGGAGACATAACTCACCGACCTCAAGCACAGTATGGGCTTTCCCATGAGCGGAGCGGTGGCCGACAAGTGACACCAATAAGGCCACCAGCTCAAACACCAGTTGATAATACGAGATCTTACCCTCATAAGCGTACAGGCGATATTACTACCCGCAACCAAAACCGCTCCGTCCTCACACATCTACATCAAGAGGCTACCGACGAAGCCCATATAGAACAAGATAAATCATTCAACCTCACTCGCAAAGAGGCTACAGGGCCATATTTTAGTGATGCGCATCTCGACATGCTGTACGATTTCTTGGAAACGGATCGAAGAGACAAAGGAATAGAGGGGGGCAGACAATACTTCGGCCCGATATGGGAGCTTTGGTTTGACGAGAGGCGGAATGACAAGCAAGCCAAGCACAGTGGCTCTGGCTCGAAACGCACTCGACAAATGGAATCGATTGCCAACTTTGATCCAAGTGTGGACATTTACGATTTGCGGGTTGAGTGGAGGAGGATATCTCGGAAATATCGGCAATTTTACTGGCCGGGACTGATGCTGGACATCCTATGCAAGAGACCAGACGACGCCTTGAAATTCCTTGTGGCGACATTGGTTGACTGGCTTCCCGATAAAGCTTGTATAGAAGGCTGTTTGGACTACATCGTCGAGTATCACCTATACCGCCAGAGCCATTCTCCTATCTCACCGGAGGACTTCGCTGTGCTTTTTGAAGCGATCAACGATCTACTTACGAGGTTTATGAAAAAAGATATCAGTATATCGAGTTATGCTATATATCATATCTGCAAGCATGCGAACCGTCTTCAGACAGAGGCTTTGTACAAAACATTGAGCCAGCGGCACCAGAAAGTCACTCCAAACTTGCGGCTACATTTTGTCGATTGTTTAGCACGACGAGGAGCAACAGATTCGGCAGTGACGGCGTTGGGGTTGATGCATCGCGATGGAGTAGTAGACTTCGCAGAACCCCGAGTTTCGAGTGTCTGCGCAACACTTTTGAGATGCAGCCAGCAAAACCCAAAAGCAGTCCATTCGGAATCGCATATCTATTCACTCCTCCTTGAGTGGGGCATCCGACCGAGTATTATCTTCTACACTACCCTGGCTCACAATGCCTTTGAGTCTTGGGATCATGAGACTGCTTGGAAGATTTATGATATGATCATAGAAAACGACATTGAACCTTCCAACCACACCTACTCGATATTCCTGCACGATGCGAAATTACGGCTAGACCAGGAAGCATTGGAGAATATCCTGGGTGGCGTTAAGGCGAATAATATTAGGAACGAGCTCGTCGCAACGGACTTGCTGCATGCTATGTTACTTACACACGAAAATCGTACGCGAAATCTGCATGGAGAAGAAGCCCAGGCTCCATCTGAATCGGTGTTTCAGCGGATGCTGTTGTTATACAGCACATACTTTGAATTGGCTCCCCTCGAAGACTTCGCACCGGAATACTTCACCATCGATTGGAAACTATCTCCTGAAGCCGAAGGCAGAAGAATGCACCCTGATTGTGCGACGCTGTCCCTCATGGTGTCGGCTGCGATACGCTGCAGGATTGAGCCATCCGAACTACCTCTATTTTACAACCGTTTCAAGCGCCTTGTCGATAGTGGACATCCTGATTTTGTTAATGTTGCCACGGAAGTTAACGTGTTCAATGCTTTTATCAAAGCCATGGGACAACACCGAGATACACTGCCGTTCACGACTCAAATTCTAGGGGACATGCTCGGCGCCGAAACCCCTGGATTAAAGGTACAATCTACGGATATCGAGTCAAATGATCGCAAAAAGATGGTCTCCCCAAGCGTCCAAACATGGTCTATCCTGGTACACGCGTTCATGAGCCAAGGTCAGCCCCGCGCTGCCGAGAAGATCGTGGCAATGATGATGAGCCGTGGCATGAAGCCAAACGAGATTACCTGGAATACTATGATCACGGGATATTTGCAAATGCAGGATATGGCTGGTGCCATGCGCTCTTATGAACGCGCCAGGGAGGAAGGCTGGACGATTGATGAGAGTATACAAAACAAACTGGACCCATTCAGCCTCCAGAGGATGCTTGAGCGGCATTCCGAAGCTATGCCGCGGATGGCAGGCCCTAAGGAGCCTCGTGGGGAGTCGCAGGAGCAGCCAGATACTCGGTCTCCGTTTTCGTCGCCTGGCGAGGTGCGCTTCGAAACTATGCCGCGGATGGCAGAGCCTGAGGCGCCTCGTTGGGGGTCGCAAGAGCAGCCAGATAGTCGGTCTCCGTTTTCGTCGCCTGGCGAGATGCGCTCCCTGCGTCGTGCTGAGTTTCGGAGCGATGAAATGAAGGACTTTTTGCAGGGCACTGAGTCGAAAAGATTCGAGATTGTGAAGAATATTGATCGCCTTCTAATGAATACAAAGGGAAATCCAGAATTTACCGGTTTGTGGTTGGCACGTCTTAAAAAGGCTTCGAAGGGGTTGAAGAGGCTTCAGACTCTCGTCGATGGCCGTTTGTATAAGTTGGAGGAGGAATCATCTTTCTGATGTGTGTATGTATGTATGTATATATGTATAATATTGTGTCGTGGAGTATGGGAATATGTAAAGAGCCAGTGTTTATTCACATGTATA
>JPKC01003641.1:0-27008 GCA_000750925.1 Pseudogymnoascus sp. VKM F-4518 (FW-2643)
GGGGGGGGAGAGGGTGTGTAGGGAGTGCCCGATTTTGTTGATGGCGCGGTGTTTGGGGTATTGGAGGGTGCCGGTTGAGTCGAAGGCGTCTGGGGGGGTTAGAGGGGTTGGTTGGATAGGATGGGTGGGGTAGGAGGGATACACGGGGGGACGAGTGTTTGGGCAATGATGGAGGGAGTGTAGAGAATCAGAACTCACCTTCTTCGAAGAAGAAACGGACCTTATCGCCGCTCTCCAGGAAATAGTCGTCGCCCACGTGCTCCACGCCCTCGCCTTCCCCAGTCGAGAAGCGGGTCATGGGGTGGTCCTCGATGGAGAAGTTCTCGAGGAGGCTGTGCGTCTCTGCGAGGAGAGTGGCTACAGTTTGGGAGTCAAGGGCGTTGGGGATGATTAGGTAGCCATCACGGTTGAAGGCTTCGACTTGGGCGGGCGTGAGGCCTGGAGGGGAGGACATGATAATGGCGGGGTGAGGGTTGTAGTAGTTGCGTTTTATTCTGTGAGACTTGTGAGTAAGGGAACTTGAATATAGGCTTAGGGCAGTGTATATAATTCCTACCAGTTGCGATTACAATAAAAGAGTATATCTTGGATATTGATATTGCCAAGGTGTTCATGAAGTGGGGTAAGTTAGTGAGTGATAGATAGTTGATACTCTGTCGATGATACGGCGGGGTCAGAATACCGTATAAGATACGTACCCGCAATCGATCGCTCTTGCCTTTGGTGTTAGATCTACTTAGCGAGCTCTTCCTTATCACACAGCTCATATGGCCGAGTGGTCTAAGGCGATGGTTTTAAGAAATTTCTGAAACACCATTATCGAAAGATGCGTGAGTTCGAACCTCACTGTGAGCAACCAAATATTTTTTCATGTTTGAGTTGTCTTTATAGTGTTTTGCTATTTTGATATATTTTGATATATTTCCGGTTATTTTTTTGCAATTTGCTGTAGCAAGCTATTGAAGGGGTTCAAAGTTGAGAGCTCCTTCCAAAGGTTCTGTCTTGTACGGTGCCGTATGTAGGCAACGGTGTTTGGCGGGAAGAGGGGAAGAGGGGTACGAATTGACCTGCCCCACTACTGACCACTCCCAGCCTGGTCCTCGTCATCATCAACAGTAAGCTCGCGACATCAACAGTATCAGTTTCAGAGCTACTTCAGGCGCTTAAAACCCGAATTTCATTTTCATTTTTGTTCTCGTTCTTGGATTCTATCATCTGCAGCGTTGCGACTCTATAAGCTATGTCTATTACTCTCGAGTCCGTCCTAGCTGCGTCGCCAGCCACAACCCGCGGCCAGCCCA
This sequence comes from Pseudogymnoascus sp. VKM F-4518 (FW-2643), assembly GCA_000750925.1. Classification (NCBI taxonomy): domain Eukaryota; kingdom Fungi; phylum Ascomycota; class Leotiomycetes; order Thelebolales; family Thelebolaceae; genus Pseudogymnoascus; species Pseudogymnoascus sp. VKM F-4518 (FW-2643). Next base: position 1,302 of record JPKC01003641.1, read on the forward strand.
CACAGCTGTCTGCCTGCCCAAAAGGCGAGCGCATTGCCTATGCAGTTAGTTCACCACTCTCATAGAATGCCTACAATCGCCTGTGTCTGACGTCTATAGTCTGGGAAATCAATCTTCCTGAGGAGCATCGACAACCCCGAACTAAGCAAGCAGTACACTGGTCATACCGCCCAGACGACTGTTGCGCGCTTCTCGCCCAGCGGATACTACGTTGCCAGTGGTGATGCCTCGGGTTTGGTGCGCGTATGGGATGCAGTGGAGGCTGTCAACACCAAGGGTGAATACCCGATCATATCTGGGCGCATCAACGACATTGCGTGGGACGGCGACTCGCAGCGCATAATAGCAGTTGGAGATGGCCGCGAGCGCTTCGGCCACTGCATCACGGCCGATAGCGGAAACTCTGTGGGAGAAATCAGCGGGCACTCCTCGATCATCAACAGCGTTTCGATCAGGCAACAACGACCTTTGCGAGCAGCTACTGCGAGTGACGATATGAGCATGGTCTTCTTGCACGGAGCCCCGTTCAAATTCAATTCGAAGGTCGGAGCGCTGCACAAGGGATACGTCTATGGTGTTGCATTCTCGCCAGATGGAAGCACTCTGGTCTCTGTCGGCGCCGATAGGAGAATACAACTCTATGACGGCAAGACAGGAGAGGCAACAAAGCAGATCGGTGAGGGCGAGCACAAGGGTTCTATCTTCGGCGTCTCGTGGTCCAAGGACTCAAAACGATTTGTTACGTGCAGCGCGGATCAAACAGTCAAGGTCTGGGATGTCGAGTCTGGAAAGAACGTGCAGACATGGCGCTTTGGTGGAGAAGGCAACGTTAGCATCCCAGACCATCAAGTTGGTGTTGTGTGGCCCGCTGGACGAAGCGATGGATTAATCATTAGCATCAACCTCAACGGTGACCTGAGCTACCTCACTGAAGGCTCCGACAAGCCTCTCAAGGTTGTACAAGGTCACAACCGCAGCATCACAGCGATCGGTGTCAGCGATAAAACCCTTTGGACAGGCAGCTTCGAAGGCCGTGTATGCACGTGGGATGTCGCCTCCGGCAAAGGTCTAGCGGTCCGCGGCCAAACACACACTAACCAGGTATCCGGCTTCACGACCACCCCCGACCGAGTCTACAGCATCGGATGGGACGACAATCTGCGCATCGTAGACGAACCGACGCAGACTTTCGTAGGCGAGAGTACAAAGCTCGACGCCCAGCCAAACGGCATCACCTCCGCCTCTGGCCGCGTCTACATCGCCACCACAACGGGCGTCGACGTCTTTTCCAAGGACAAGCTCGTCCACCAGCACGCAACAAAGGATTTCACACCCACCGCCATCGCAGCCTCCAAGGACCTCCTCGCCGTAAGCGACGACGCCACCAGCGTCCACATCTTCACCGTCTCCAGCTCCGGCACCCTGACCCCCTCGACCGTTCTCTCGAAATCAACCGCAAAAGTAACAGCGCTCTCCTTCTCCCCCTCCGGCGCGCTCCTCGCCGCGGGCAACTCGTCGGGCAAGATCGTTGTCTACGACACGGCGACGTGGGAGGTGGCTACGGATCGCTGGTCGGCGCACACGGCGCGCATCCAGAGTATTGCGTGGAATGCGGCGGGGACGCATGCTGTTAGTGGGGGATTGGATACGAATGTGTATGTCTGGAGTGTGGGGCAGCCGGGGAAGCGGGTTAAGGCGGCGAATGCGCATAAGGACGGTGTGAATGGCGTGGTGTGGGCTGGGGAGGGGAAGGTTGCCAGTGTGGGCGGGGATGCGGCGGTGAAGTTGTGGAAGGTTGAGGGATTAGTGTAGATGGATGGATGGATGAAAAGGGGCCTGGTGTACATGGGTAGGATGAATAGGGGTATATGAAGCGCAGCATTGGGAAGCTCGTGTTTTGCATTTGATCGTTCTGATATTCTCTGCATCTAGTGGAATATCTAACGCCCGTTTGTGTCGTGGGTATCGTATTTTCTTACAGTAACCTCCAACGCCCACCTCTTTTACCAACTCCCCCAGATCCCAAAACTCGTCCAAGCTGCTCCCAGTTAACCTATCCTGATTTACAAGAACCTTTTCCAAGCCCTACTTCATTCACCTCGCCTTCTCCTTCGACGGCACCTTCGTCCCCGTCCTCCTCCGCACCGGTTGGTAGAAATCATTGAAATTCATCACCACCCCCAAGAACCGCATATCCACATCAGGCTGATACGCCAGATCCCCCAACAACGCACTGAGCTTCGCCCTAAACTGTCCCCCCAGCGCCTTCAACCGTTCCTGCAGCGTAGGCAACAGCTCGTCCTCGCCGCCAGCACTGCGCAGCCCCGGGATTGCACCGGGTACAGGCGTGCTGCTCAAGCTGTCGTGGGCGAGGTGTTTCGGCCCCCGCCGCGTCGTCGCGGGGGTGGGCAGCACCTCGTCGTCGGACATATCCATGCGCGAGTTCACGCGCACGGAGGCTTCCTGGCGGCGCGTGAACTCGGCTACATTCCAGCTATATAAGCCATCGACGGCATCGCGGTAGGCGAGCATGATGCGCAGCAGGTCGCCGAGCTGCATCATGAATGTGCTCGGGGCGTCGTCGGAGTGGCCGCGCTTTTTGGCGCCGAGGAGGCCCTTGTGGGTGATTGCGTTGAGGTAGTCGGTGTGGGAGCGGATTATGTCGTCGAGTGTGCAGCCTTCTTTGTGGATTGCGGTTTGTAGCTCGTCCCAGGAGGACTCGATCACTTCGAAGAGGATGTAGTATTGGAGTTGGCCGATGAAGTGGATCATTTCTGCGACGACGCCGCGGGTGGACTTCCACGTCTCGCCTACGCTGGCGTCTACTCCTTGGAGGACTCCGCGGGCGCCGGTCATGCACTTGCGCCATGTGGTTGAGAGGACGAATTCGACTCGCTTGATGCGCCATAGGAAGTTAAATACTTTGAGGTATTGGCGGTTGCCCCATTCTGTGACGACTACATCGACTGGAGCATCGATCTTGTACTCCAGGGTGAAGCAATCCCAACCAATGTCTCCATGCGACAGCTGAAGCATTCTCGCGTCAAGCCTCCTCAGCACCTCTGGCGAGTCGTACTGTGCATTAGAGCCCCTGATTGCGTGCTCGAGCTGCGCCGTAAGAGTATGACGGTATTGGGCACCGGCAGGTCGATCCAGATTGGCCGACAATGACTCCATCAAAAGGGCTATGAAGTCGCCTTGGCCGAGAAGGATGTAGTTCTTTAGTGCCTTGAGATGCTCAAACAATTGGAATTTGTCCGCCATAAGGTGAATCAACCTAGCCATTGTTGTCTTATAAGCCTCGTCGATCCAGGTCTCCAGTGTCTCCGTGTCGCCATATCGAAGCTCTTTCGAAGCGGCTTTCGAGTATTCCTCGACCCACAAAGAGTCGCCACAGCCATGTCGGATGAAATTGAGCGATTTCCCAATCAGGAATACCTTCTGTGCAAAGTCTTCCGTAATGATGCTCGGTATCATATCATCATTGAGCTTATATTTATCTTCCCAGACACTGCTCGCGCCGCCTCGACTGCGCCCATCCTCCGCAGAGTTAACGGCATTTGGGTCCTGTTCTGAGACGAAAAACTCATGATACGGGTCCGATAATTCGCCGTCGTAAATCCATTGCCGTAACATATCGTAGAATGGCCGCGTCACATGCGTCAGAAGCCTCTCAGCAAATGCTCCAACCAAAGGGTCTCCGTGAGAGGAAGAGAATCCATGGATGAGCGATATCAATTGCCCACCTCGTCGGTTTTTCGACTCCTCCGCGATGAGACTGAGAAGGCGTAGCCCCATAGTAGCTTCGCGAGTCCAGACCACACATCTCTTTAGGGTGACGCCGGCCTTTCCAATTCCACCTCTGGGCTCATTTTCGTCTAGAGATGATAAAGCTCGTCTTATTTGCCCCTCTAACGTCGCAACTAGTCCTAGGTAAGACCTTAATTCTCCTGCTACTGCTGCGCGGAGACTTTGGCCAAGGAGGCCGCCTTCGGTAGACGCGACGAATTCTGTCAGGCCCCTATATAGCAGCGACGGTTCTGCAAGGGTGTGTAGTATAGAGATTATGGGTGGCGGGAGCGAATTTGGTAATTTGAGAACTGATGTTGAGGAGAACGCCAGAGTCGTTGACGTGAGTCCTTGTAGTGTGAATGGGAGATCTCGTAACAGAGTTGTTTCGGACGGGCTGATCTCGACATAGTTATCTGCCAGCATCAAAGTCTTCGGGGCGGCTGGTTTGCCCTGATCCGGTACGTTTTTCGCAGTAGTGGCCTCTGCTTCCCTTGGGCCTCGCTGGTTCCCATCTCGTACAGGAAGATTACGCAGTCCCTGAGGCGCAAACGCCTCATCGTACACTTTCTCTTCTCGCCGCGGCCCATTGCGCAGTGACGAACCTGCCCGTACGCCCTCAAGCAACCTTCGATCCTCCCTTAAAGCGCTGCTTAACTGTCTAGATTGGTCCGACAGTGGCGGCTCCGGCTCGTCCGAGTCTGACAGCTGGTAAAGCAGATATAAGATCGCCCATTTCTGGTTTAGGACAGGTTGGATGAGTAGTCGCGAATACAGGTTCGAAAACTTTAGTGCCTTGTCCGGAGGATTGTTCTTAATCAGCTTCTTTTTTATGAGATCTCCTGCATGGTTTACTGCAGGACATTAGTTGAGTTTCATATATGCAATGACGCGGGCGGCTCACAATCTGCGACCACGGCAGGCGCGGTACGGCTTTCGAGGATGCTGGAACCGAGCTCATATGCATTCTCCTGCCTCTCATCAAAAGTATCGTCGTCTTCTCCGGGCAGACGCCGAATAAATTGCTGAACTAGGCCGGAGAGCGCACTGCGGACGCGAGCTTCCCGCTCCTCCTGGGCCATCCTCGCATTTCCCCAGGCAACCAAAAAATTAGACTGTACGTTGCTCAGAATATATGCAAAGACAAATTGATATTCACAGTAAGGAAATCCTTTGAATGTTGCTCTGAGAACTTGTCGGAATGCTCTCTGTTGTGCGGTCTGTTTAGTCCTGTCACTTCAAATGGTCCCGCACCAAGCGCGGTTAGACGCGACGGACAACGCGAACGGCGCTTTGGCGCCTGACATCGCAGGTTCACATCAGACGACCTCCACCCAGAGCCTCACCCCAGTACCAACACTGCAAGAAACAAACCCATCACCCACAACCACACAACAACCCATTAACCCTTCCAAATACCCTCGCTGGATACCCCCAGCCTCGGCCCATCTAATGCGCCGATAACCGCACCAATTCCTGAGCTCCAGGTTACGAACGCCCTTTTCGCGCCGGGCGCGCCCCCCAGGCGCCACATCATGCCCGATATCGATCCGGCGGCCCTGAGCAGGCCATCACTCACCTCCTCCACCCCGATTCTTCCTCCAAAGAGCCTAAGCATCGTCCCTCCCTCCGCCCCAAAAATATCAAAATCAAATCATGTCCCCCCGCGTATCGACCTCGAGCCGCTGTACACGGCGCTCAAAGCGGCCGTGGGTGAGAATTGGGCCACATACAAAGAAGCTGTCAGCCTCTTTGTGATGGGTAAGTCGCCTATGTTCACACAGCATAATTGCAGCCGAGCATGCACTGACACGGACTCCAGGGCAATATAACCAAGCCGAGCTCTCAGCTAAGATCGACTGGTTCCTTACCGTCCCCGGAACCGACACCGAGCACCTACACAACCAGCTCGTAGCCGCCATCTATGGAAACGTCACGCGCGAGATGCCAGACCTTGGCGTCGCAGCCTGGGTCAGCGCCAACGACAAACCTACGCCAGGCGCGGGCGCAAAGCCTATCACAGGGGACGCGGCCGAGCAGCGGCTGAAAGCCGAGGTGATGAGTCTCCCAAATCGTGACAGGAGGAGGTTGAAGGATTTGAAACTTGATGTATGAACCCCCCCTAAAAAATCACTCCAGGCCCCCCTACTCTCAATCACAATTCTAACAACACCCAGTTCGACGGCCCGGACCCTTACACGACCCTCCTCTCCACAACGCGACACCCTGCACCGCCTCCCTCCGCCCCCACAACACCCTCCACCTCCCTCAGCAAGACAAACTGGTCTCTCGAAATCCGCAAACGCTTCCCCCCTCCTCTCGCCGCCGAATCCGGCGAGTTCCCCGACGCCTCCACCATCGAGGCTCGGATGCTCCCTCTCTGCTTCGAAGCCGGGCTCGTGGGCGGCCACGCCGCGGACGCAAGCCCCTTCATGGCCGTCGCGGCCGAGACATTTGTTAAGCAGTTCCTAGCCTCGGTATTCGGGCGCACGCGGGTCGATGGGCCGGCCAGTGGTGGGGGTGGTTGGGTGAGCACGAGGCGGTATCGGAGGGCGTTGGAACGTGAGGAAGAACGCTGGGCCAGGGGGGAGGTGGTGAGGGATAAGAGTGGGCTCTTACCAGTGGAGGCGAAGGCCGCGAGTGAGAGAGGCGCGCTGGGGATGGCGGATTTGAGGGTTGCGTTGGAAATGGGTGACTGTGGTGTGGGCCAGATGCCGGTGGTGATGGAGATGATTAGGTATGGGTTCCAGGAAGGAGAGGTGGAGGGGTGGCAGAGTGGGAAGGGGGTGGGAGAGGGGAAGATTGGTGCGGTTGGAGCAGCCGCCCCAGATGGAGATGTCGAGATGGGTGGCACAGACGCCGATGCGGAGGACGGCTGGGGCTGGGAAGGCGCTGGCTCCGACGACCGCGCCGACTTAAATTCGCTGCTTGACTCGTGTCTCGCGAGCGGGTCGTGAGTGAGAAGTCGCATCCCCGCGCCGCAGGGCGTTTAACACATTTTCCCTCGCTCACCTCTCGCGCCTGTATCTACAGGTCGCTCACCCATCTATCCTGCTATCCGCTCCTCTTTCGGGGACGCAGATGCAGCGCGCCGCGGACGACCACATCGAATATATATCCGCAGAGGCTCGCCCACGCTAGTACCACACACTCGCCCAATCTACACACGGCATGCATATCCCAGCATTGTTGTGTGACAGGGGAGAACAGGTGGATATACGCGGGACGGGTTAAAGAGCACATCATTATGGCAGACTCAGGCTGCGACACTGGGACGTCCAGATTATTACCCATCACCTTCTGCCGGGTGTTTGTACAAATACAATAGGACTCATGCATGCGTGTGAGCATATTATACCCTCACAGCGTGGGGTTTGGGAGTTAGAGCCAGAGCTGGAGTTAGGGGTTTTGACAGAGAACAGCATCACATAGCGTAGCGTCGACATGTCTGTTCGTCCATGACAAAGAGAGAGGGTGTTTGAGAAGGCGTACATAGGTGGATGGAGCGATAATTAATAATTAAACTTGTCCAAATTAATCGGTAGACAATTTCGTAAATACCTAATGCGCTCATTTCGCACATAGATTTAACAAAATACCATTAAAATTTCCCTGCTCGTGCCACCCAAAAGACTGTACATGGCTGAGAATCCATCAGAGATTTAAGCTAATAGAATGTATCCCTTCAGTTCTATTTATGAGTAACTGGCTTATTGGATGTAGCCTTGGGTGATCGAATGCCATTACTTTAATCATAGTTGCTGTGAACATTCTGTTGTGGACAGCCCCTCTTTAGACTTTTGGGCGACACGGGCACTCGAACTATAAAATGACAGCATCATAATAATTTCTAAGCGCGGTATCTATTTAATGTCCCAATACCGAGCAGCAATAAGCATTGCCCCTAAGCTCATATTCACCGCCATCAAGAAGTTAACCTCGTTATTGTCGAGAATGGCCCATCCAGATTCGGCAACCCTCGTCGGGTGATGTGATTCATCTATTTCTGGCTGGGCAGGGACGCTCTTCTTCCCATCGTGGCCAAATACTGCTGCTCTAACCTCTGCCGTCGTTTTGTAGTGCGAGCTTTCTGGCTCTGCCGTGGAGACGAGCACCTTTTTACCACCCTCACCTTCAACTATACGTCCCGTCCGCGTGTCCTTGACACTCTGCTGGAAGAGTCCACCGAGGACACTGTCCAGAACGCTACCCAGTGCACCCCAAATAGTAAGGTATATTGCGAGGTATTTCTTCTCTTCCCAGCCCCATCCCGCGCCACCTTCAAGGCTCGACAGTGTACCGCCAAAGGGTCCCTGTTGCACTGCGCAAAACGGGGTAACGAAAAGGGCAGTGACAACAACGATTAAAGAGCCGAGGAACCCGGCAAACAATCCCCATAGTGTCACGCCGCCATTTGTTCCCCTAGGCACCCGTCGGAGAGTCGGCGATGTAATAAGGCGGGGGTCATGCGTCGACAGGATACCGAGCTCGGAGGAGAATGTATCAGCTGCGACAGAGGCATAGTTTGCAATTATGCCAATGGGGATGACATCCTGGAGCGTGCGGCCCCATCCGTAGCAAGCCTCTGGTTCGCGGGATAAAGTATAGGCGTGGAGGAGAGCGAGGACGGAGGCTACCAGCGAGTTGGCCAGAACTACACGAAGAATCAGCACTGATAAAGGACGGTGTGGTTCGAAGTTCCCAACACACCTTGTACATGTGTCCGAGGCCCTTCACCCCCGGCACCGCCGGTGGCTTGGATGGTTAGCTTCTCCTTTGCTTCTTTCTTAACCTGTGAATATAATTAGACCACATACGCTTGCTATAATGCGGTTGTCATACCTTGGTAACCCTTGTGCCAGCTAAGAAAAACACAATAAGAAGCACAAATGGTAGATTCCACGGATGGACGGCGTGAGCTATAGCTGTCAGGACTGCAGCAACAATGCCGGCTGGTGTCAACGATTTATGCGAATAAGCTCTGTATGCAAGGAGCAGCGTAGCCGGTACCGCATATATGGCCTTCATATTGGGTTGATGAATTCTACAGCTCTTGGAGCTAAGAAGTGATGGTGCTCAACATGGAAATAGGCTAGGCGCATATATTTACCATCAATTCAAGTTGAAAGACACGGGTGACGTGAGATTACGCTTTTAGGCTAACATAGCGTCGAGGTACTGTAATACCCCACAATTTCGCTAGCGCACCATCTTCCACGCTTTTTGGAGCAACGCTCAGTAGCGTGCAACTTGGCAAGAACGGCATCAAATAACTTGTAATATATAATATGGTAGCTACCTCTCCTCCGATTCTACTATATTATAACTAGATACATCACAAGCTTGTCCAAATCAACGCCCGACAAATCCTGCAAACAACGTTCAACGTTTCTGAATCCTAGCAAGCAGCGCAGCAAACTTAGCTTCAGGTTCTTTAATATCACTCTGCCACATAACTATCAGTTGTTTCATACTTTCAACGTCCTTGTCCTTCGGATTCAAAGTTTCAATGGCTTCGAGTGCTCTCTTAAAGGCTTGCACTCCACTTTTCAAATTACCCCTGCTGGAGTAGCCCGTCCCGGGCCAGATCCACGCCTCGGCCAACAGTTTCTTGTCGAGCTGCTTCCCAGCGCACGTCACGGCATTTTCTGCCACGGCAATGAGGCCTTTCATGTCTCCCTCCCGGTATAACTCCTCGGCCTGCAGGAGATGGATTGTCGTGCCGATATTGTTTACTGTAGCGTCCCAAGTTTCCTTTGACGAGTCCTCCAGCGGGACCAATTTCGACGACGCACTCCCCGTTGCCTTTGGTAGGTTATCTACTCGGAGTTTGGCAGCCTTCTCCATCTTCTTTATTTTTTTAGCTTGTTGTGCCGCCAGCGCAAGCGCATCATCTCTCTCAATTTGAAGCCTCGCGAGCTTTTCTTGGCTTATTACTTCCTGATAATCCATGATTTGTTTGACTATCATTGTGGGCGCGTCTTCTTTCTCTTTGTACAGAGACTCCCATGTTTCGAGAGCGATCGCCTGGTTCTCATATCAGCAGTGGAAATACGCTGCGTTTCATAATGTGCAGGGAACTTACCCCTTGTTTTTTATCTATAGGCATTTTCGCTGCTATTTTTGCCCCTGAGTAAGGCCGTCGCTGGAGAGTTTTATATCGCCAATGTGCATAGATCTCACGGTACGGTCGGTGCGTCCCGGCGCAGATATACTCCTATATTAACAAATTAAAGAACCGCGATAAGTTGACTCAATAAGATTAATATAAGTAGTATATATTTTAAGATATATGAGATGAGAGTTGAAAATTCCAATGATGTAAGTATTGATATAGGCAAGACGATGCTGTAACTCATATTGAGCGGGGGTCTTCATTTCTACAGTCCGCTTCTTTGTCTATAGGTGAGCGTGGAGCTGGCCGAAAACAGCGTCATGAAAACACAAAGAAATCTCACATTATCTTGAACTAACACAAATTTAGATAGCAACGTTCTTTGTTTGCCTAGTGAAGAACACAGAACCGAGACCATGTTGCCGCTGTCTTGTTATCACGAATCATGATGAGACCCAGGTCATCCCTTGTCTCTGGCTAACCTTACCAAGGGGACAAATCGACGTAGCTGCCTTTGTTGAGAATCTCACAGAGACATCTGTATAGTTTCAGAATCGACACAGCCGACGTCGTTTAGAATCGAACAGAAGCATGCCAAAGCCTCCAGAATGGCAAACCGTAGCCACCGAACCTTTAAAGTGAAAGAAAACCACGCCTGCAAGGAAAGTTGTCCTGTCACATTCCAATTTCTCAAAATCTGTATTCCCGGATCCAACGATAAAAAGAAAAATGGTGGATTTTGAAAGATGGATAGTTGGATATGGATATAAATTTCCAGGTGGCTGCGAACCAGAAGTCTATCGGATTACAAATCACGGGCCATATCGGAGACTCGACGGACTTGAATGTGATCAGAAGGGATTCCGATATCTTCTGACAAAGGCAGTGGCCAATGACGAAAGACAAAGATTACAGATCGAGAGTGCCGAAGAAGAAATCTCAAGCATACCCCCGGAGGTGTACGTCGCCAAATGGGGGTTGCGCTTTGATATGGCGGATAAACGACGTTCTATCAGGCGCGGGTGTACTCATGACGAAGAATAAAAACAAGTGTCATAGATGCTTCAATCATAGATGCTTCAAATTATCAACTATCTCTTCCATTGGGTCAATTTCGCGGATATTTAGCAATGATAATCATCTGGCTGCAGATCTACCATCGCCACCTCGACGTACGTCCTTGCGATAGCTGCCCTCGACTGCGAAACAATATACTCTTCTGGCAGCTTGGCATCGCTTGACTGCTTCCCAATTATAAGATCCGCAACGTATTTGGCGCTCAGACTAGTAGTTGGCATACCATGTCCCGTGAAGCCGGCGCAAACAAATAGCCCCTCTCCACCTCCCATCCCGGTAGGGACCTCGCCACACCAAGGCCGGCCATCTCTACTGAAGCCCATTATACCTGTCCATTCGTAAGAAGCTTTGAGCTCTGTATTGCTATTGTCTAAATCAAGCTCGTTGTTCAGCTCGGTCCGCAAATAGTGAGCAACTGCCTCGTCGATGGTTGTGTCATCCGCGACGCCCATGCCTAAAATCGTGGCTTGGCCACGGCCGCCGCCAAACATGAGTTCGCCTCCAGATAATCTCCCATCCACTTCGCGGAAAGGTCGCTGTACCAGATAATCGTCCTGGTTGGAATTCTGGCTCTTATTTCCAAGGAAGCCATATGAGTTCGCGTAGCTTAGAGGTATTCCGGTATGGGGTGACATGGAAGGAGGAGGCACTAATGAGCTCATCTGACCCCTGACGGGAACTATGAGGTCCCCAAAGCGTGGTAATAAATGAGACGTATAGGCATTCGTAGCTAGTAAGACTTTGTTTGCGGTAACCATTCCTCTGTCAGTATGGACCATCCATCTGCCATCAGTGAGGCTTTGGATGTGCGTTGCAGGCGTTTTGGTGTGAAGATTAAAGGACACTTCAGATGATAAACCATTCCTATCGAGTAACTGCTCGAGCATCCAGGCTACCAGCTTATATGGCCAGAGGCTTGCAGCAGGTTTCTGCACTAAAGCGCCAACTGATGCGTTTCCTAACCTAACGTCTTTCAACGAGGGGTTTGTATCACCTGGTTTAATGGGCGTCATTAGCTTGCCTAGCTCCGGATCGAGCTTTGCTGATGCCTCAGAATCAGAGATTGCCATGTCAAACATCGCCTTGGAATAAAACGCTTTGCAGCCCTCGACTGTCTGCCAGTCACAAGGAATATTGTTTTCCTCGATGAACGACTTCAAAAAGGAATAATTTTCCAGCTCGAAGCGAGAGATATGGGGAGGCTGGCCGAATAATTTCGGCTGACAGTGGCCTCCATTCTGATAGATATTAGAGATTGTACAAAACAGTATGCTAGATACGACAGAAGACTTGAAAATCCTCAAGCTCAAATGCACAGTAACGGGGAATAGGAGAGTGATGCAAAGACAATAGGAATGTGGGTTCCAAGACAGTTTTCCCCTATCCTATCATTCGTCGGCTGAGAAGCCAAGAACGAACCGGTGTGCGATTATGGCCCAGAGAGAGGCCCATGGAGAGAGAAAGGCAACCTACCCTTCCAGTGGCACCCCAGCAAGCTTCTCTGGCTTCAAGCATCAAGACGCTCTGCACATTATTACGCGCTCCACTCAACTCATCACTTTGGCCATCATGGAGCAGACGCCAAGCTGCAAAAGCGCCCACGATGCCGCTCCCAACAACCACCACATCCACAACAGATGGCAAGACCTTGGTTGTTCGATGGTTAAGGAGAATCTTTGACGGTTCCTTGTGCCAATACGATGCCGTGGATTCTGGCGTAGGGAGAGGGGCACAACCCTCGTGTTCCGTCTGTGTCATGGTATAGCGATTTGGGGAGTTCAGTGAGCGGGGAAGGTCATTGGGAGAGTGTCGATGGATGTTGGCTGTGCAGACACCCATCGCCCTGGTCTGTTTCTGGAGCAGGGATGTGTGCACGGTTACTGCAGTTAGCTTCCCCGGTTCCCGTTCCCTGTCCCGGGTCTTGGACCAATCTCCGCGTTTATCTTATCTGGCAAGCTAACCAGCCTTGCAGTCCCCGTCAGGACGCGACAGGGACGTGACAGTGGAACGTCTCAGTCGGATTTTCTTTCCTAAAAGTGGAAGACATACTTTGTAGACCACTTGGCCAAACATACCTTAGGTCTCATTTGTCCACCATACAAAGGGGGCAGTAGTGGTGGCTGCTGAATATATTCTGCAACAAAGCACTGTCACAGCATGTGAAGAAGTCTACGTGCGCACAGTCCGGTACCACCGATCGAGGGCTGTATATCGACACTTTGAAGCTTCAGTTTCGTAACTAACCTCATAACACATTATAATAATATGGATACGTCGCAAATAGCCTGTTAATTCCATGGAGATATATGTGTTCTATTCCTATCCAGAAGACTATATTCGCTTGTTGACTCTCAACAAGTCAATGTAATCTGCACCTTCCGCTTTGATTGGAATAAGTGGATAATATCGACCCATCAAACACTATTTTAAGCCAACAGCAGGGGTATAAGACCCTGAAATATGTGTTCCCGTCTCCCGTGCATATCAACTCTCGAATCTTAACATACTCATATCGTGGTTCCCTCCCAATAGCGATGTGTGACTATTGTTACCTCAAAAAGTCTTCCTCCTCACTAATAAAACTTTCTAGCCTCTTTCTAATAAACCAGAGAAAAAAGTTGTCGGGCTACAAAACCGTGTGATCTTAACACAAGCGCCGGCGACGAAGACTAATTCCCGCTCAAATCTCAATGTTTGACCCTTGTACCACTGTCGCAGTGGCAAGCCTTCTTGTGCAAACAACGTGCATCCTTTGGAAGATCTGGATCTTCGGCCAGGTTTCTCATAGCCTGCGCCTTGATGCACTTAATCACAGTTTCTGCCCAATTAACTTAGCTTTGTTAGGTCTTGTAAATCCATATCCGTTGGTGTGGATTTGCTCTCTTGAGCCTGACCATCAATGCCCGACATCGCACGTGTTTGATGCCACTACAGGACGAGATGCTGCATCGTCACTCTGCGAATGTATATCGGCAATTATACGATTGTTCCCAGAATCATCACGGTAACTAAGGGCTGTATAATACTACCCTGAGATAATCTGGCAGCCTTGGTGGGATTTTCAGGGTTTGAATCAGCATGTATGTCTCCGGCAGATCACTGTTGTGTGACTACCGTCCGTCCAACACCTACTCTCCTCACAAGCCATCTAGCCACCTCATACAGCCTTGTCATGCATGTGCCAATCAGTGCATCGACGGCCAGGTCCCGGTGTGCAGTAATATAAGTCACTGCACTGCCGGGGTGATGTGCGTGCCATATAGGTTGCAGATTGATTCTATCATCAATGCACCAGACCTAGTTTGTCTACCATGGCGTCTATTGCAGCACAACATCACCCATTGCTCCACCACTCGTACTGTGTGGTACGATCTCTGTCCTCCAACCGCGGAGATCCATGAAATGATGTCTTCGCGCAAATATTGGCAAGGGGTAAGACAAGCAGTGATCCCCGGCTATGGGGACAGGTTCCCCAGTGCATAGTAATACCTGCAAGGTAACTCAGACCCTTCTCACCACGAGCTTCATCGGCTATCTCAGTGTCGACGTCTGGCCCAGCGACATATATCAGAACCAATCAAACCTTAATCTCAGAGCCAGGGAATAATATTTAGTTGGGGATTAAGGCTTTTCCCGAAGCCACCCGATCCGCAGGGTCCAACATCCAACGTTGTTGGTCGGGCCGAAACAGCGTAGCTAATTCTTACATAGCTCCCCGTCCAACCTGTCATATATCACTTTACTGTGCTCCGCCTGGCAGATCGTACAATGTAGATCCCGATCGCAGCACCCGCATAGGGAAGAAGACCGCCACTCCCTTCCCGCTCTCTAGTACGGGCAACGATAGGACCGGGGAATGCCTGAGAACCCGGAAGGTGCCCTCGATCCCTGCTCCTGCGTCGCGGGCTTATTGATAGTTTGTAATAATTTGTTATTCATCATGTCTATCATTTCTTTCATGTCTAACTTACTTCAATAATTCAAGGGGACTCTCATCTAGGTTTTGTATAAATTTACCTGGTAAAGCTGATCCCAAGGTAGTTTGTATTCGCGGCCCATGAGGGTTACACCTCAAGTTTCTTTGCTAAGACCCAGGCCTTTGGAAGCTTGTGGTTCTCGTGACTATACCCGAGCATCTCCAACAGCCCCCATGAGAGAGACCAGAACAATCTTCTTACGTGGGTGTGGGTATGCACATCTCCACGATGCATCACACAAGCTGGTTGGGATGAACAGCCAAAAGAAAACAATCCAAGCTGTCAGGGAGTATGGTTGGAGGATCCTAGACGCACCTGGAACAATTGGGCAATTTGATGTCCTGGATTAAGGCTGCGTCTGCTCAGCTCTCGTTGACTACGCCGCCATCCTTTTTGATGAGATGCATATCGTGAATGTTGACAGACACGCCCATGGTTACCCAATGGGTCCCACCTATATCGTGAAGGCTCAAAATTTTCTATAAAGAGCGAGGCTTCGTACTCTCATATCCATTCCTATCTTTATCATTTCCATCACGTCAACCAATACTCCTTCACATTAAAGAATATTCTCTTCACTTTCATCAAATCTCAAGTCAGCATATACTTCTCTTGAAGAGTTGCCTTCACTCACCAGCTATAATCATTCTCGTCAGTGAGTATTGAATATGGAACTTGCCACAGAACACCCCTTCTTACAAGTAATAGGAGTACAAGATCCGGATCTCATCTCACGAGCTCTCCACCAGCAGCTTCTGAACGCCACCGATACACTGCCTTGTGCTGTGCAACCACATTTGTTCCCAGCCTTAACTAGAAGGAAGCTTCGAGTACAGAGTCAGTCCTCTCTAGCATCATGTCCTTCTTCCATGCTCCCTTCCCTCCACTACTCTCTTGTTGCACAGCAACCCCATCAATGAGCACTCACGTCTCACAATTACCCAAACTCCATCTCTCTCCGTTGTCCTCCAAGCGGCCCCAGTCCATGACCGAGATCCCCAAACTCTGATAACTCCCATGCTAAAACAAAGTCAAATGCAGCCCTCGCCATCATCCACAATGTGTGACTACGAGCAATTCCTATTCACCTGCGGCCACAGCCCCATCCGTCGCTCATCATATTGCCACACGGCCCGCGTCGATGATCTACATCAGTGCTTCAGCGTCAAGGTCCTCAAGCGCGTCTGGCAGCAAGCCGGGATATGCCCAGACTGCCGGACCCAAGCAGAGTCGCGGGCACGCCAAGAACTACCCGCGAACAGGGGTTGACTGAGTGGCATTGGCACTGGCCTTGATATCGAGATCGGGAAGTTTCGGAGGGTAGTGGGTTGACTGGCCATAGTGATGTTTGGCCATAGTGACGAGATCGGGTTGTTTCGGGAGGAGCGTATTTCGTTTGAAAGGAAGGGCCGCGAAGCTGCACCATCCTGCAAAATACCCTGCTGTTTGGTGTTCTTGATATGCAGCGGTTTATGCTGGGTGGATCGTAATGTCTAGTTGGTTTGTCAGTATGCACGTCAATATTGTTAGTTATATCAGGTAATAAGTCTGTTTTTGATCACATTCGCATATTACACAACCTTATGACAGTGTGTCAAATGCATGGTGCTTTCCGAGGATGGATGGTAATGTTACAACTGTCCGACCACGTTTGGACCGGTGAGGGAGTGGAGAGTGCAGCACGAGGCGTCGCTGCATTATCACATGTAAGGTCTTGCGTGAGAGTGCTATGCAATGGGGAATATCCTTCTAAAATTGTCCAAAATCAGCGCTATAACTGCTTCCCACGAGATCTCAGTTCCTCCACTGGCCTTCCGGCTACCTGCGCCAGGCCAAATTAACGAAAAAAGTAAAACGTTAAGAACGATGCTCAGAGAGGCAGAGAGAACGGCGAGGGGTGGAAGTTCGGGTTACGGTGCAACCCCAATCTAGCCGGTTTCCCCCGTATCAAGCACCATGGCAAAGGCCTGCGCCAGGAGACTATGTAACACAGATCTAGGGATCGGAGATGCATAAGTCTCGTTCTGGAGCCGAAAATAGAACCCTGAAACTCCAGAGATCCTTGCATTTCGGGAACCGGGGTATCAGTCGCAAGTAGGCGTCGGAATATGACAACATGGCGTGCCGCACTGGAGCAAGCGTTGTAGCGTTACCGCCAAATCAGAGCGACGGATCGACATTTGTCGCGCCGGCGACTTTGCCGACAATATTGTAGCGCTTACTGAAGAAGGTGTACCAATCGTTCAGGACGCCCTTCTCTTTGTCGCTCAGATCGAACCACTCGGGAGAGACGTCGGCTGCGTCAGTGGATGTTTTCGCGAGGGCCCGGGATGCATCGTGCCCGGAGAAGACTGCAGTGGCATAAATTAGCAACGCAGGAAGCCGGGGCGCATAATTTGGAAGCCTGGGCTGTGGTAAAAGTGCAAGGGGGGTTACAAACCGCTATAGGAACCACCTGGGAGGTAAGGCTCTTTGCCGTTCACGTCGAAAACGACACCCTGATGTTGTTAGAAACCGAGGATGTAAGGTTGGAGGAGCAACATGCTTTGATAGCGACGTAACACGGGTTGCCATCGGTGCCTATTGCATTGTTAGCTTAGTTATTTCCAGCGGCAACTGACTTGCGAAGCGCGGGGTATCTTGCCATTGCACTTTGAAAGATGTTCTACGGTTATGGGATCATCCTTTGGAGGATTGAGAGTGACGGGTGTCTTTGGCTCGAATTTTCCAGACATTGTTAGTTATGCTGTTATACGAAGGTTTAATAATGATTTGAAGGTAAGTAAATAGCCAACGACGAAGTAGACGTTACGATGTCACAAGCCCGAGGTTCAGAATGGCGAATGGTGGGGGTTGTTCGATCTGATAAGATGGGAACTTTTCGCAGCCTCATATATTAGGCAACAATAGCTACGGTGGATTGGACTATGACGGCAGGTCCATTAGATACTAGTGAAGCTCACAGGCGTCAATTCCATCAAGTTGAAGCTTTGCGATAGCTGTCCAGCACTGAGGTTCTGCGATTACCATATACGATGATCGCACCGGGGATTAGAGGGCTTGCTAGGCCATGCATGTCAAGTACGAGATGTTTGCGCCAGCTCCCCCTACGAAGTACACCAAGAGCAACCATACAAAACGGACTCGGGCAAAGGCGATTCCAAAGTAGCCAAGGCTCAACCTATGGAGCTGCGAAAAAGCTATTCAAGGCCTATCCGTACTCTGTTAGCCTCGCTACCGTGTTGTATGTCTTCGTCCCATCAAGTTTCAATGCCCTGGCTGATTAGACAATAGTATTTTATGCGGCGCCGGCGGCCTCATGTACGCGAACTATTTCTATAACTCATACATAATTGGAGCCTTCCGCAACTTCCCAGAGCCAGTAGCCAAAGAGCTAAGAAAGGCGCTGTACTTTACCAACCAAGACCTCAAACCACACCAAGCGATTAAATTCTACAAAAAGACACTTCGAGTCGCAGAAGATATTGGCATGGACCCCTTCTCCGACGAGATTCTCGGCGTCAAATTTCAGCTGGCAGCATTCATGGAGAAAATCCAGAAATATGACAAAGCAATCCAGGTTCTCGAGATCGTCCGGAACGATTGTTTGGATTGGATCGAAGAATTTGGAGACAAACCCGAGAATGCTGGCAAAAGGACGAGGGTTTTGGGAAAGACAATAGGGATCAGTGTTAAGCTGGGCGAGCTTTATTCCGGAGAATATGTCAAGGAGCAGGACTTGGCTGAGGAGAAGTTGGTTTGGGCTGTTGAAGCGACACTGAGGGAGCTACACAGGAGAGAAAAGGAAGGTGTCAAGCCAGGGGAAGGCGAGTGGCTTACCCCTGAACAAATAGGGGGATCGTTCGAAGGTATGTTAATTCAAGGTCGCATGCCAGGATCTCTGTTGACGCTCTGAAGCCCTTGGGAATCACTATGAGGAGCGAGACCAGCATTATCTCTCCTCGCCACTTTTCTTACAGGCAATCAACATGTCTTCGCCAAAGTCATGCCATACGGCCGTCTTAAGTACAAACACCTTTCTCTCCTCCAGTTCTCGACTGACCATTCCGCAGTGAACAACCTTTCTATATCCGTCGCTCAGCAAAACCCTCCACCAACCCCAGGTCAAGCCCCTGTGTCCCGGCCAACCCTCGTAGCAAATGCCCGGGCCTGGGCCCTCAAGGCTATCGATATAGCCACAAATATTGCACCGCCAGAAAGGACAGAGGAGTGTGATCTCGCCTGCGCAGTTGCAACCCACAATCTCGCCGAGTTCGCCGAAATGGACGGGGATATTGCGGCTGCAAGGCTCAAGTACGAAGAGGCGAAATCCTTGTCAAAGGTGGTGGGGTTTAAGGAAGGGATTTCCAATGCGGAGGCTGCGCTTAGGAGGTTATCCGACAAGTAGGCAACTTGGTTGCTGTATTCAAGGACTATGGCCTGGCCTGGCTGTGATACGTGGCCTAATTTGTGGGACATCTCAGCCAGGCCGGGCGGAAGCGACTTCTAACGAATCTAGCCAAGTGCATGGAGTTAGTTAGTTTGCACTGGCGCCAGGGAAGCGGTGCGGTTGAGCACGACCACGAGCTAGTTGTTGCCAGCGAAGCGGGCACAACATTGTTAGCCAAGGCAAGAATAAGGTGTGACGCAGGGAGCTGCTGTGATAATATTACCTTGGAACCTCTACCCTCCTTTATGTGGGTCTGATATAACATAGAATGTAAAAATATACAATTAACAAAGAATAGTCGTCATATCAATACTGTATGGAATAATATGGAAAACGGGGCTCTTACATGTAGACTCTATGGATGCCGATTACGCAAACTTGGAAGAAATCAATGCCATTTCCAACAGCATTCATAGGAGTACCAAAAACTTGTTGGTGTTCGGGATCTACAAACCCCGCAACCATGCACCGCCACACTTACCCGGTGGCGTCATAGCTTCTGTGGCGTCGCTCGATTTAGTAAAGATCCCGTTGATCTTAGTTCCGCCATATGCCAGGTATCACATATTGAAAATGTTTACGTCGCCAGTGTTAAGAATAGCCAATGGAAAACAAACCTTCCTATAGAGATGGATCTTGGTAGGTCCTTGGATCACGATAGACAGCATAGATCGAAAACTTGATTCCCTGAGCTCGGCCCCGTTGTTACATCAGGAAGTGGGGGTTGACCATGGTAGGTTGAAAGGCGGCATCCGGGAAGTCAACCTAGAGTTTCTGTATTCTCGACTATAAGTATAGAGTTTCCCTTCGTCTTAGACATTTCTTCTCTATACTCAATAGTCCTCAAACACTATTACCCAACTTCAATACTCTTTTATACAAACAATCATCATGTCTGGAATCATCAACAAGGTCAAGGATGCTCTGCATCACGACTCTTCCTCCTCTACCACCCACTCCTCAACCACCCACTCGAGCGGCACAACCGGTCACAACTCTAGCGTTCCGGAGGGAACCGCTGGACCTCACAGCTCCAGGGTTGCCAACGCTGCTGATCCCCGTGTTGACTCGGATCTAGATAGCTCCAACAGGCACCAAACCAGCACTACTGGTGCTGGCTACACTGGCGCTGGCCGCACTGGCACCACTGGTGCCGGTTTGACTGGCGCTGGAGTTGGCTCTGGAGTCGGCAGTGGAGTCGGTCACACCGGCTCAAGCACTGGTGGGGCGTATGGCAGCAGCACCACCGGTGGCCCACACGATTCAAACATCGCGAACAAGGTTGATCCACGAGTTGACTCAACAACCGGCTCCCACACAATTGGCTCCAACACCGGTGCAGGAGGATACGGCAGCACTGGCGGTGCAGCTTATGGAGGATCTACCACTACACCACACAGCTCGGGGATTGCCAACACAGTAGACCCACGTGTCGATTCGACTAGGGGCTCTCACACCTTCGGCTCAGGAGGAGCCGCAACAGGGCACGGAGCTGTAGGAGGTGGAGCTTACGGTAGCTCTACCACCGCCGGCCCTCACGATTCAAACATTGCCAACAAGGTTGACCCACGAGTGGATTCAACGACCGGTTCTCACACCATTGGCTCAAACACCACATCAGGCTACGGCAACACCGGTGGAGCTTACGGCAGCTCTACCACCGCCGGCCCTCACGGTTCGAACGTCGCGAACAAGGTTGACCCTCGCGTCGACTCAACGACTGGTTCCCACACCATTGGCTCAAGCACCGGAGCAGGCTACGGAGCTGCTGGAGCTGGAGGTGTAGGAGCTGTTGGAGGCGGGGCTTATGGAAGCTCCGGCCAAACTGGATTCCCTGGCGGCGTCTCTCACAGCACCAACGCTGGACCCCACGGCTCAAACGTGGCGAACAAGGTTGACCCAAGAGTCGACAGCGACCTTGACGGCCGCGGCCAGCGCAATGTTGCTGGTGGAACCCACGCCACTGCAGGCAGCGGCTCAGCTCAGAACACTGCTGGCCCACACAACGCGGATCTGCTGAACAAGCTCGACCCAAGAGTCGATAGCAACCGCGATGGCTCTTCTACCGTTGGTGGAAACAGAACCCATTCGTAAGCAACTCTTAACAGGTAAACATTCCCACATATTACGTTTGCCTGCCCCTGGCTTGCTACTCGTGTCTTGAATCAATCACTAACACCTCAACAGCTCATACAAGGATCCTCGTGATGCAGCAGAAGTCCCACCTTCGGTGATGCGAGAATCTATTGGGGAGCCTCAAGTCCTTCACGGTGACACGAAACACAACCATTCTGGCCGACATGGCAGCGTTAGCACCCATGACCATCTATGAAGGACTATGAGAATTGTACTTTTACTTTCTTTAGTTCACGGTTATATCTACTTGGGTTAGCGGGGTTGTCTTTACTGCCCTGTAATGGAAAAGACGGAATTCACTTGTCTAGGGGCAGCTTTGGTATAAAACTTCTGTCACAACACAGTCGTGCAGGTTCATAGCCATTAAATTTTAATCGAATTTAAATACCAATCTAAAATATATCATGAAATTCACTGCCTTTATTATAACTGCTCTAATATATTGTATTCCCTGATGAGGCTCATAATATTTTAAAAAAAGAATATAAACTCGAGTCCACCGCCTTTAATTGCATTATGCGTCGTATTCCCTTGTGAGAATCACTAGGGAGGTTTGAAAACCTCGATCACATGATTGTACATCATGTGACTGGCCAACTTATGACTTTGCTCATATTACAATACAATGCAAGGACGACGTTCTCCAATGGAAATAATCATGATACGTGGTAGCTATAGTACGTGGGAGACGTTTCGGGGCCTGTCCGTGACGTTCGCCTATGAGCGGGCTGTGGTGCACTGTTGCCTAAAACGACTCGGCTTTCGGTAGGCAGCCTCACTTTTTCATAATACCACATAGAATACCTCTGATTTGACAAGACCCAGCCCTCAATCTCCCACATTCAACGCCTGACATACACGGCCTTGCACCTCTGATGCGATGAAGGTCGCCACCTGTTACCGCTCCCTGCTCTGACCGTCTTTTCATAAGATGTGACAGCACCATCACCTTGTATATCGTGCGAACCCTCATTATAAATCCCCAAGCACTCACCGGTCACGGTCGAATCTGCCTTGTTGCAGCTTTTGATCTTTTGCGAACCATCAACGCCCGGCCAGAGTCGTTCGCAACGCCATGATGCTTCGAGCGCCATATCGCCACATCTAGTTTTCCTTTTTGCGAGGGAACCTAACGTATATCTTTTCAACATGGATGTCGGAGAGAGTTAATTATTACCTTTTGGCTGTGTACTACCTACTTTGATCGAGACCGCAAGGCTTGAAGTCGAGAGTGTCTCGACTGTCAATTAGTTGGTCTGTCGGGGGCATCTCAGCAGCTCGGCTTGAGTACCTACTCATAGCCTTGATATAGGCTCTGGAGCTGGCGAGGATGGACTCGACACGCGGTCACCGCAACACGAATGTATGAAACTACAGGTTCCATGTGTGATATGAAAGGAAATAATCTGACATACTTGTCAATCTAGCCACCGCTGTTTTCTCTTGCCTCCACGTCGCCGCTCAACTGGGACGACCAGTTTAGCCATGATGGACCGTCAGACTCAGGCCAATACCCGATCCAAATGAGCTATCCTCAGCCGGTGGAAGCAGATTCCTTTATTGTTAGGACCTTGGGAACCAACCCTTTGGATGCTGCGTATAACTCCGTGCCTTCCGGAACACCGGAGCAGAGAACGCTGCCAAAATGGTATGGCACTCCCACAAATCCACCACGGATGCCGGTGGGTGTTTCATCTACTATTCCATATACCCATACATTGGCTTCCTATGTTGTCAACGATGAGGATCCATGGTCACTGAAAGGATCTTTTCCCGGGCCTCCTACTTTTGACGGTAGGTTACAGCCGAAAAACCAGCCGTCTGGACAACCTCCTGTGAATCATAGCCCATATGGGAGGAGCCGCTTTCACGTAGGCGGTGTGGTGCTTGCGAAGCCCCAATCGGACTCTGGATATGGGTCGCTGCAAAGCGCATATGCTTCTTCGATTAGCAATTTCGATACTGGGCTCCCTGCCTCAGGAAACCGGGTTGCATTTTCCCGTAGCCATGGTTTCCAACAGACTGAGGCCAAGTTTACCCTTAAACCAAAGATTGCTTCTTCCGAGGTCTCACTTTCTGTGCATTCATTGCTGCGCTGCCCAACCTGTAACAAAGCAGTCAAGACACCATCTGCGTTGAGGTATGAATTCCCTGGAAATATTATAAACTGTACTGAAAGTTTCCAGGAAACATGACCAGCGTCATAAGAAACCGTTCATCTGTTCATATTATGGCTGCCCAGGAAGTGGACAAGGGCAGGGGTTTGGGACTGCCAATGACCTTGACCGACATATTCGAAGCAAACATCGGGAAGGCGAAGTTTATGGACGTCCCAGCCAGGTGTTCTCTTGCCATTTCAGTGAATGCCAAGAAAAGGGCAGGGAATTTACTCGTTCGGATAACTTCGGGGTCCATCTAGATCGATGCCATGGTATGAAAAGGGACGAGATCAAGGGAATTATTCGACGGTTAGTTACAGTGTGAATACTATTAAGTGAGCCTGACTAACATCTAGGTCGAAGGAAGAAGGAGCAGTATCGACTTGGGGGCCCTAGTGATAGACCACAAGAAAGGGGTTCGGATATTCCAACACAGGACGCCAGCCAGGAGATTTCCTTTGGTATAAACCATGCCATGGAACAGAGCAATGAATCGTTGGTTACTGATGAAAGCCATTATGAGATGTATGATCATGATGACCAAGGCCCTCTTCCAGAGGATATGACTTTCTACATGCCGGCGAGCCAAAGCCGTGACCTAGAGGATAAGGCTACCCATATGCTGGCGGAAACCAAGTACAGGCCAGCCGGTACCCTGGATATGGAATATTTCTCTGGGATGGAGCCCGTTGACACTTTTGAGCCCGTGGATTTTATTATGGATACAACCTTGGATATATCCGAAAGTGCAACACCAGTTGCAACTACGATTGGCACCACCCCGAAGAGGGAAAATGTATCAAATATACATGCTTCCACCGACTCTCACGCACAAAAAGCTCTCGCAAGCGCACTTGCTCATAAAAGGAGCCAGGATAATAAGAAATCCAGGGTAATGGGCGCCAGCCAAAAGCCAATGGCTCCAAGAGAGGACCCAGTAGACCGGCGTATTGATACATCAACTTTGTTCAGCCGTAACAAATCCACCCCGGAAGATTTGAATCCAGGAGACATCGTTGCAGCTGATTCCAAAGACGAAGACTGCCACACAGACTCCCAGGACGACGATAATGCGGCTACAATCCTACGAGACATGAAAAGTCGGGGGTTCGTCCTACGAAGGAATACTGCTCTCTTACGTGAACCCCCTACCCCTAACCCTCTGGCATCCTCTCCGCAGACTCAATCCCAATCCGCACTATCCTGTAGCATCTGCTCCAAAACCTGCCGTCGCCCCAGCGAAATGGCGTACGTCACCCCCACCCCTCTCGATCGCACCTTCCCTCCTAACCCCCTTCCAGAAAACACATGAAGCGGCACTCCCGCCCCTACAGCTGCACCTTCCCTCCCTGTCCCAAAACCTTCGGCAGCAAGAACGACTGGCGCCGCCACGAGAACTCACAACACCTCCACTACGAGTCCTGGCACTGCCGCCTCTCCACCACCTCCACCACCATCAGCAAAACCCTACAAACCACAACAACAACAACCCTACAAACCCAAGACCGAAACCAAGACCACAGCGCCTGCAAACACATCTCCTACCACCTCGACGCATTCAAATCCCACCTCCAGCGCACGCACCACATCCCCACAGAAGAACTCCATGACAGCGCCACCCTCGCGCGCTCCCCCGCCCCCTGCCCGCGCACATTCTACTGCGGGTTCTGCCACCGCCCCATCCGCGCCACCTCCTGGGGCGCGCGCTTCGACCACCTCGATGCCCATTTTGTCGGGCGGGGGGGGACAGCCCAGGTTTCGATGGCGGCATGGGCGGCGGACGGCGTCGGTGCCGAAGGTTCCGAAGGTCAAGTTGCCGAGCGTGAAGGCGGAGGGGAAGATTGAGGTTAAGAGCCCGAAGAAGGGGGTGAGGGTGCCGAGTAAGGTGATTGTGACGGTGGAGAAGACGATTAGGGGGGGGAGGGATTTGGTTAGGGAGGGACGGAGGAGGTTTTCGAGGGCGGCGATTGCGGGGGAGAAGAGGGTGAGGAGGGGGGTTAGGGA
>JPKC01003642.1:0-27486 GCA_000750925.1 Pseudogymnoascus sp. VKM F-4518 (FW-2643)
CCCAGCGGCACAGTGGCGCAGTGGTAGTACCACTGTCAGGACAATCTGGCTAGCGGAGGAAATGAATAAGGGGGGTTATGGATTCGACACCCGGCAAGAGAGACAAACTCAAAAATAAAAATAGAAAGAGATGGAAACGACACAACAACACAACATAATACAACTCGATAAAAAGTAAAATCACAAAAAGAAAAGTGATTTTCTCCCTCCTCAGATCTCGAGAGATTTGATGAGTCTTTTTGCACTTTTTTTTACTAGATGGATTAGGTTGATAATATGACATTGAGGGGGGAAGAGGGGGCGGGGCGGAAGGAATGGGGTATATATTACAGTATTGCTACCTCGCTCTATAGTACAAGTCCCTGGGCGATATATAGGATGACAAAGAAGAAAGAAACTAACTCTAGCCCAAAAATGAGGAAAGAGATCCTCCTCGCAAAGACGGCAGCGCCTATCGCTGCCTTCTGCAGTATAACCCCTTGTCCCTCCCCATACCGTCGAGCCGGAGGCAGGCGAGGATGGTGAACCCAACAGCGAGGACGGTGGACAGGGTGCTGAGGGTAATTGTCTGGACCGAGGAGGCGCTAGAAGCTGGGGACTCCTCGCACTTGATGCCGTGACTTGCGGTGAGATAGGGAGATGGGTTCTATACGGCTGGCGGCGGGTGTTGGAAGAAGTGGTGCGTTTGGAGATGTAGAGGACTCCTCGCATTTGATGCCGTGACATGTGGCAGGTCAGGGAAGAGAGGCGCTCTATCCGGCTGGCATTGAGAGTCGAAAGAAGTAGCGGGTTTGAAGAAGTAGAGGACTCCTCGCACTTGACGCCGTGGCCTGCGGCAAGCTAGAGAAAGTATGTTGAAGCTAGTTCATCTCGCAATCATGTTCGGCTCTAAGACGTTCCCTTCGCATGCGGTCGAGCTGGAGGTAGGCGAGGATGATTGAGCCGATAGCGAGGACGGCTGAGAGGACGCCGAAGGTGATTGCCTCGATGGAGGGGGGGTCGCTGGAAGTTGAGGTGGAGAAGAGAGGGGGTGTTCTGTCGGGGGTGGTGTTGAGTGTTGGGAGAAGTAGGGTGTGCGAGGAGTTGGAGGACATGGTTGACGAGGTGTTGGACATGGAAGGAAGTATTGAAGTTGAATTGACGTGTTGGATGTGGAAGGAAGTACTGGAATTGTGTTGACTGTGTGTAGATGAGAGATGACTTACAATGGGAACCAGAGGATTTATAAGTAATTTCATCCTGGCGTGAGGGTAGCAAGATTCTGATATCGCACTTTAGATCAGAGAGTGCGACAGGCTGTGCCGGCCAGTGTCGCGTTGGAAACGTATGCAACTGAAAATCTACGACGAGCAGCACTGTGACCAACGCAAAAACCACCAAAAACCACCAAAAACAACTAAATACAACTAAATACAACTAAATACAACTAAATATAACTAAATACAACTAAAAACAACTAAAAACTACCAAAAATCGCAAAAATCGCAAAACCCTGCAGAAACCTGCAGAAACGCTGCAACAAGTGCGCATTAGTCTGGCTGTCGCACTTCAGTGCGCTAAGCTTCTAGGCAGATTGCCACCAGTGTGACAAGTGTGGTGTGCGAGCAGTGCGACAAGTGCGCATTGGTCTTATTGGAGGGAGGCCTCAGTAGGACGCCACCAACCTTTCATCCTGGCTGTCGCACTTCAGTGCGCTGAGCTTCCAGGCAGATGGATTTCATAGCCCCTAGAATAGGATTATGTTGTTTGGACCAACAACAAAAAGGACCACAGACCACAGATCACTTTGTAGATTGTAGCGTAACGGAGTGAATCCAGATTTACCCCGTTACGCTACAATCTACAAAGTAACAGAGTGAATCTAGATTCACCCCGTTACGCTACAATCTACAAAGTAACGGAGTGAATCCAGATTCACTCCGTTACGCCACAGTTGGGCCACTAAGCGATAGACTAGATCCTAGATGTGGATGGGTCAGCACTGCGACAAGTGTGGTGCGCGAGCAGTGCAACAAGTGCGCATTGGTCTTGTTGGAAGGAACTCCTTGTGGTGCGCAAGCAACCTTTCACCCTAGCCGTCGCACTTTAGTGCGCTGAGTTATAAGGCGGATAGATTCCATTGCGACCAAGTGCGCTCGCTCCCCATTCGCTGATCGATGAAGATCCCGGTCTCTACAGCTACTTACCGCTTTCCTGCCTCAAGGCCATGCAAGGCAATTGGATAGCATCTCGAGGGGCTGAGCCGCGCCAAGGCAACCGGGTCTCATCACCACAAGGCTCTGTGCATCCATGGAGGTGTCTGGAAATGCCCTTCATAATCCAGCAAAGCCCTTTATAATCACCAGCAGACTCCGATACAGCCATTACTATTACCCCGAGCTCTTGACTGTGGCATATTCAAAGTATGAATCCGAACATCGTCCATCTTCCGCAACCAAATGATACAGACCTACCGAGGGCCAACTCGATGGCATCATTCGATCCTCTCCTATTCCTCAGCCTAGCAGCCATGCGGTCAGATCATCTTGGCCCTACTGCGCATCCTGCTATAGAACTTGGACCTCCAAGACAGAGACGCCGATTAGAATACGTTAAGTGTGACTTTTGCCGGCGGTCCAAGAAGGAGGTTAGTGTCTTGCAGTATCATATGCATCCTATCCGCCTAATCCTTCCCAACAAGCCCCCTTTTCCCACCCCCCCTCTCTCCTTTAATCGCCCATTCGGCCCCGTCTCACGGTCTACGTGTCCCTCACCTCTCTGTCTACACACCCAAGACGTGACTGACAACGATGCGCTTAGTGTGAGCCCTCCAAGCGCCAATGGCCAGGCGAAAAATGCCAAAGGTGTATCGCCAAGGGATTTACCTGCTCGGCGCCTGCGAAGAAGGATAGAGGCGTCTCTGATGCGTTAATTGTGGTCAATAACTCATTATTACCAAGCAGCGAGCAAGATCTTCTCCGTACGTCCTACATTGTTTGACAATTATATTTTGATATCGGTTTAACGGAAGCTAGACGAACAAAAAGCCTACTGCGCTCTTGCAGAGAAGTGTATACAGCAGATGTGCAGCGGCTTAAGGAGAAATATCTGCAAACTATTTGCAACAAACACGGAGATAGGCACAATAAATCGCAGCCATATAGACGACGTGCTTCCAGAAGAACTTCAGTATGCCTGTAAATTTTGGATACCCCATCTCTACCGTGGCAAAGATAAATTCTTAGTTGATGTGGATCTGCAAGACAAAGTCTACAACTTCTTGAAAAAATATTTTCTATGCTGGCTCGAGGCTCTTTGTTTGTTACAGCGGATACATGATGCTATCGGCTGGCTAAAGTCTTTAAAACATCTCGTTAATAATGTGAGTATGACGACAGAACCTAGACGGGTATAAAACCTATGCTAAAATAAGAAAGATGCAGGTCACTTATAGTGAAAAGCTATGGGGCGTCGTACACGATGCAAATCGCTTCATACTGGATTATAGAACGGACATTGAACATTTCCCTTTGCATATATACTCTAATGCTCTGCAGCGTTCACGTTCAGGCTCGATGAAAGAAATCCACATCCCTAGATTACAAAATTGGAGCGAATTACGTGGCGGTGAAATATGGGGTACCCAAAAGACAATACTTGAGGGCCATACCAGTATGGTTCGTGGCATCGCTTTCTCACCAAACGGTAAGCTGCTAGCGACAGCTTCGGTTGATAGTACAGTCAGGCTATGGGGTCTAGCTACGCAAAAGACGTTGCATTTACTCACGCATGACAACAGTGTTGAAGCCATCGCCTTCTCACTGGATGGAAATCTCCTAGCGTGTGCTGCGAATAAAGATGAGTATAGTTGGACGCTCAAGCTATGGGATCCAGCCACAGGAAAGGAGCTGCAAACGCAGAGTCCCATAAAAGGTATCGGCTTTGTTAATTCCATCGCCTTCTCACCAGATGGAAATTTACTCGCGTCGTCTTCTGGCAGGGTGGTCCGACTATGGGATCCTGCCACAGGATACCCGCTGCGAATTCTCCAACATGATAGCGAGCCTCAATCCATCACCTTCTCGCCAGATGGAAAACTACTAGCATCGGGTGGGGAGGACGGGATAGTCACACTATTGGATCCGCACACGGGATGTGAGATGGGAACGTTCAAGGTGTATAATAGACGCATTTCCGCTATAGCCTTCTCACCAGACGGTCAACTGCTAGCATCAGCTTCGTTCGATGATAACGCAGTTAATATATGGGATCAGGTTAGGGGAAAAGAACGGCAAACATTCGTGGGTCATACCGAGGGTATTACTTCCGTCGCCTTCTCACCAGACGGTAAACTGCTTGCATCGGCTTCGTTTGATAAGACGGTCAAGCTATGGGATCCGACCACAGGAAGGGCTCAGGGGATGATCGTTGGGCGTAGTGAATTCGAAACGCCTATTGCATTTTCACCAGATGGTAATCTGCTAGCGTTTGCTGCAGATGCCTTAACACCATCTGGTAGTCTTGCAGATAAAGGGGCAGTGGATCTATGGGAACTACACACCCACAAATAAGAACAATTTATTTTATTTCATAGAATACTATGAGGAACGCGAGAAATCTGAGACTTGGTTTACTTTATTTCACGGGTGGCGAGGAGCAAGACTGGTTGCTAGGTTCCCCAGTCTTTAATGGGCATAAATTGGTTCACCCTTTTGACTGGGAAAAGGTGTATCGGGACCCATACAGGAGTAGACAACGAGCAATATTTGGACACTTGACACGAATCTATTGTGATCGAAAGTCTAGTATTTTCTTATCAAATAATGCAGAGGAAACTCTAGTGATGATCTGCATTCAGCCTAAAGGAACACTACAGCACCCCGCATCTATCTCGGTCAACATGGACTGCTCGAAATCTGCAGCATCAATGTCCGGCAATCTACAACAGCAATGTCGGGAAATTGCATCGGTATTATCGGGCAATTTCATCGGTAATATTGGACAATTACCCACCAATGGGCTGTTTCCATATTCTTTAAAAACAATTATAACATCTGCCTCTCTTCCACTCAATGGCAATGTTTTTCAATCGTTTTCACCTGACATATTTTATCATACGCTCATCATGTGGAAAATCGCAATCTTATGTACTGTCCTCACAGCTTTGGCGCCGGCTGTGGAAGGACAATGGGATGCATCACGATATCTATACTGGACAACTCCTGCCGATACTTGGTCATCCACTGCACCCATTGGAAATGGCAGAGTCGCTGCATCAATTTATGGAGGCGCGTCCGAGCAGCTGTCTTTAAATGAGAACTCCATCTGGAGCGGGCCTTGGCTAGACCGTGCCAATTCAAAAGCTCTTGGTGCCCTGCCTGATATTCGTTCACTACTCTCTGCTGGTAATCTCACTGCGGCGGGGCAGTCTGTTCTCGCAAATATGTCGGGCACCACATACTCTCCAAAGGCGTTTCAACCACTCGGAAGTATGACTCTTGACTTTGGACATTCAAACTCTTCAATGTCGTCCTATACTAGGTACTTGGACACTTATCAGGGGTCTGGGTTCGTCACGTATAATTATGGAAGTATCAACTATACGTACGTCTTTCTTGTTATAGCCACCGACTTATAAGTGATAACACTATAATACCAGGCGGGAATACATTGCTAGCTACCCACATGGTATTCTAGCCATACGGCTCACCTCTAGTCAAGCACACCAGCTCAATGTCACCATCGGCCTAAGCCGTAGCAAATACTCCCTGAGTCAATATTCAAACATTAGCAGCAGCATTGTTGGGACAAATTCAATAACTCTGAAAGGTGACAGTGGCCAATCGAGTGGGGCAATCACATTCACTTCAGAAGCTAGAGTTATTAACACTAAAGGTAGTCAATCGACCTACATTCTCAAATATGAAGTGTCCATTAACTCGCGGCAGGCACCGTCACTAGTGATGGCAAGTCAATTTCTGTCACTGGTGCCACGACAGTTGACATCTTTTTCGATGCTGAAACATCCTATCGATACTCAAGCAGCGCAGCTTGGGAATCGGAGTTGAAACGTAAATTGGATTCGGCTGTGAGATCTGGCTATACTAAAGTGCGAGCTGCTGCAATTAAAGACAACACCGCGCTCATCGGACGTGTGAGCCTCGACTTGGGGTCTTCTGGCACCGCTGGAAA
Organism: Pseudogymnoascus sp. VKM F-4518 (FW-2643); assembly: GCA_000750925.1. Lineage (NCBI taxonomy): Eukaryota > Fungi > Ascomycota > Leotiomycetes > Thelebolales > Thelebolaceae > Pseudogymnoascus > Pseudogymnoascus sp. VKM F-4518 (FW-2643). Next base: position 6,172 of record JPKC01003642.1, read on the forward strand.
CAACCCAATCCCCACACGTATCACGAACTACAAGACTGACCCCGCTAGCGATCCCCAACTAGCAACTCTAATGTTCAACTTTGGCCGCCACCTTTTAGTGGCTTCCTCTAGGGATACTGGTAATTCGCAGTCTCTCGCAGCCAATCTACAAGGCATTTGGAACGAGGACTACGACCCCCCCTGGCAGAGTAAATACACTATCAACATCAATATTGAGATGAATTACTGGCCAGCGGAGGTTACTAATCTTCAAGAGACCCATAATGCTCTCTTTGATCTTATTGATATAGCGCGAGCTCGGGGAACGGTTATGGCCACAGAAATGTATGGATGCACGAATGACGGCTTTATGTTGCACCACAATATTGATCTCTGGGGCGATGCTGCCCCTACAGATTATGGAACAGGCTACATGATGTGGCCTATGGGCGGAGCTTGGCTGTCTCTCCATCTTATGGAGCACTATCGGTTCACAGGAGATGAGGCCTTCTTGAAAAATCGTGCTTGGCCAGTACTCCAAAGTGCCGCAGATTTCTACTACTGTTATCTCTTCAAACACGATGGATATTATAGTACTGGACCTTCGCTGTCTCCGGAGAATAAGTTTATTGTTCCTCCAGACATGGAAACGGCCGGAGCAACGGAGGCCATTGATATAAGCCCAACTATGGACGACTCAATATTATACGAACTTTTCAACGCCGTCATCACAACCTGCCGTGTCTTGGGTATTACAGGTAGCGACCTAACGAAGGCCCAAGACTATCTTGCCAAGATCAAGCCACCACAAATAGGGTCAAAGGGTCAGATTCTGGAATGGCGGAACGAGTATGTCGAGGCCTCTCCGGGACATCGTCACATGAGCCCTATCTTCGGACTCTTCCCTGGATCTCAGATGACCCCTCTTGAGAACTCAACCCTTGCAGATGCCGCAAAAGTCCTCGTTGATACCCGAATGAGTGACGGTTCTGGAAGCACAGGCTGGTCTCGCACTTGGGTCATCAACCTATATGCTAGACTTTTTTCCGGTGACACAGCATGGAGCAATGCGGTGACGTTCCTCCAGAAGTTCCCCTCTGATAACCTCTGGAACACCGACACGGGACCAGGGACTGCAATGCAGATTGACGGAAACTTTGGTTTTGTGTCTGGGATTGCGGAGATGCTTCTTCAAAGCCACAAAGTGGTGCACCTTCTCCCAGCCCTTCCTGCTGCAGTACCTGAAGGAAGCGTCAAGGGTCTTGTGGCTCGCGGAAATTTTGTCGTGGATATTACTTGGTCTAGCAACACATTGACCAAGGCAACCATTACGTCGAAAATTGGCGGAACACTTGCCATCCGTCTTCAAGACGGTAGGCAGTTTACTGTTAATGGGGTCACATACTCGGAGCCGATTATGGCAAGGCCTGGTGCAGTTTATACTGTTCGTCCGGCGTAGAGGATTACGTTAGTGTATGTGCTGTTGTATTGTAATTGATACAGAAGTCACACGAATCAATCATATTAAATTCTCACATCGTCGTGAATATCCACACCCTCGCTCCACCCACGTCCTCACGCGTCCTCTTCGCCACCACTGCCGCCGTCGCCACAGCAGCCTCCCTCACCACCGCCTCCACATTCCCAAGATCCGCATCGAGCTTCAGAATCAACGCGCGCCAGTCCGGCTGCGGTGGGAGCGCTCATGGGCACGCCTGCGCCGATGGCTGAAAGTAGCTTCTAAGCCCATTGCTCATTGACGTTTACCTGAGGTTGGTATTAAAGCCGATTAGACGCGCACGGCGGAAAAATACGAGTTCTCGGCATGGCTAAAAGTAGCAATCGTGGTAATTTCTGAGAAAGTCGTGCCTTCCCTACTGTGGGGTATGTCCCCACTCGGGGTGTGGGGGCAAGGGGTACGGAACTCTCCGGAAGCGAGAGCGGCCCGCTTTACTTGAGCGAGGCTATATTCGTAGCCTCGCTCGCGTATTCATAGCCTCGCTCGAGTAAAGCGGGCCGCTCTCGCGTATTGTAGCCTCGCTCGAGTAAAGCGGCCCCACTCGCTCGCGTAATCGTAGCCTCGCTCGCGGCCCCACCACAAATCGCACTAAAGCCAAAACTGACGTCATTGCTGTTAATCCACACAACTGAGTCACATAACTACTCCGTAGTATAAGGCTACTTTAGTCTATACTCCGATCGTTCCAGTCGCCGCTACTCTCAAACTTGATTCTTTTCTAATCAAAACGATTCAGCATTCCTCTACTCTTGCCCGTACAAATAGAAATGTCGTTAATTAGCGGGAAAACCGTGCTCGTGGTATGATCCGATGTCATCCTAGCTATTACATTGCTAAATCTGTAACAAGACTGGTGCTTCAATTGGTATTGGAAAGCAGATCGCACTGGCTTTAGCTGAGAAGGGGGCGAATTTGATTTTATTCTCTAGAACAGAAGTGAGCAGCCGTTTTACCAATCCAACGCAGGAAAATCTCACACAAAATAGTCTAAACTAGCAGACCTTTCGGAAAGTATCAAAAGCAAGTATCCTAGCACAAAAGTCTACTATGCCCCTGTGGACATTCAGGACTACGAAGGTGTCAAGGCGGGAGTAAAGAATGCAATCAAGGAGATGGGTGACATTGATATTCTAATCAATAACGTAAGATGCCAGACACAATCCAAGTGCTCGAACCTTCATTAATAATTTTAATAACAGGCTGGTCTTGCGCTCGGAGCCCCAGCAGCATTCCCGAACCTTTCAATTTCGGACATCTTACAAATGAACAACACGAACATAAATGGGATGATGTTTATGACATATGCTGTACTTAACGACTCTTTTATGAAGAAGAAAGCTGGTACCATTCTGAACATTTCCTCCATTACTGGTCTCGAGGTTCCTCCGTTCCCAGGAGAGTCGGTTTATCACGCTGGTAAAGCGTCCCAAGAGGCCTTTAGCAACGCACTGAGAAATGAGCTCAGCGGGACTAATATTCGAGTCCTTGTGCTACGACCAGGTTGCGTAGCGACCAACTTCCACAGCTTAAGAGTGGGACATGACAAGTCGCAATACGAGAAGTTCTTTGAGGGATTTACTCCTTTGGAAGGTGAAGATATCGCCCGTGGCGCTGTCTTCATGCTAGAACAGCCATTGAATGTATCTGTCAAAGCTCTTGATATTGTACCGACCGGTAAGCCAACAATCACTCCTTCTCTTAAATGGCTAGTTAATTCGTTCATTAGCACAAAGATCTCTTACAGTTTTCGATCGAGAATGGAATGGAAGGCAAGAAGAGAATTAAAATGACAATAGGATGCAGCAAAATGTTTCTATATTAAGATCGTTGACTTTGTAAATACGTTCCGTGATACCGCTAGTATTATCTAGAGCTAAGGTAATGAGGACAATTCACGACTATGAGCAGCAGTGAGGTTTCATGTTATAGAATAAATATTATTATCGTCCTCGAATTGCGATTTAAACTGTGGCTCAAATTGCGGGTGCGGTTGCCATCTGTGTGTGGCGGATGATGTTGTGAGGCGAAATTTGCTGATAGGGACCAATGGGAGGAGGGGTTATCGGGTGGATCATCGGATGGTCTAGCAAGCGCTACATCATCCCCGTAGTGGATCGCAGGGGAGTCAAATGAGCGAGTTAGATCTTACTCCGCGCGGGTCAGTTCCCGCGCGGAGTAAGATTTGCTCGCGACAGACTTCCCGCGCACCCGCGCAGGTCAGCTCCCGCGCGGGAAGTGTATTCATTCCACTTCAACTAGGGCGATGCTAGGCCCTTTCGTAAAAGATGAGTATATGAGGAGCATTCCTGTTTAAAAGCGTTTGCTCTCCCGTCCTGCTTAGCTCACTCTTTACTTTCTTCTCGTCTCTTCCCCAAAAGTAATATTTCATCGTCATGACTGGGAGAAAGACCCTTGTTCTCGGGGCAACAGGCCCTGCGGGAATATGTCTGTTGCGAGAACTTGTCCACCGCAAGCATGCCACCGTTGTCTTTGCTAGGACCCCCTCTAAGATTCCCAAGGACTTAGCTACCAATCCCCTCATTGAGGTTCGTTGCACACCATGACATATGACCCTAGTTATAAGCCGAGTCCGGCATAAATTTCCAGCGGCTTTTAGCTTACAATCGACCTTCTAGATCATCCAGGGCCAGATGAGCGACTCGAACGCATTGTCTGCTGCCATGGCCCAGTATTCGGTTGTGTTGTCGCTCCTTGGCCCCTCCATCGACGATAGAAATATTGATACCACGGCCTTGGCTGGTATTTACAAATCTTCCGTCTTTCCTCTAATGCATCAACATGGCGTCCGCCGCATATTCGCTATGGGCACTCTTTCCATCAAACGGCCTGAGGATCGGTGGAGCTTTTTCCATTTCATCATCCTGATCTTCATGCGATTGTTCGCCAGCGCAATCTACCGCTGCATCCACAATGTTGCGCAGGCTTTCGAGGAAGAAGCTAGTGGCATTGACTGGACCATTTTCCGAATTGCACAGATTCCTGGGGAGTCCGATGAGGCGAGCTGGAAAAAGGATCGGGAATTAGGGGAGCTATTCACTGGGTGGGTTGGCGAGGAGGGATGGTCCTCCTCTGTGGCTAGGTCAGGGCTGGCAAGGTGGCTCGCAGATGCTGCTGAGGGTGGGGCAGATCGTTGGGTGGGCAAGATGCCTGCAATTAGCTGGTATGCAGGCACAGTGAAATCCTAAGATACACATTCGAATAGGTCAATACCTTTTGTTCCGCCTAGAAGCCTGAGACAGTTATCGATAGACGTGCGGACATCAGTTTCACTACTGTCTAGGTAGTAAGTTTAGAGGTTGAGGCCACCATTAATGATAAGGACGACTTTTGTAGCATCATTAGGATACTTAGTGATGTAGGCATTTATAATGTGGCAGGAGTTATATTCTAGTGTGCCGTAGAACTTACCTACATTTTAGAAGTTCAAGCTGAGATGAAAGGCCCCTTTTAACGCGAGAATAAACCTTCCAAGCGGTTAGGTTGCAGTCTTAAGGATAGGCCTATGACGTCGTACCCAGTGTGGTGTATGGGTTTGCTAAGTATGGTAGAGGAAGCCGTTTTTCACCGACAAGGAAGGAAGAATCTACCATGTAGAGAGGCATCTCGAGTTTTAGCTGTCTGGCACAACTCGAAATCCAAGATCGGATAGTTTCGATTGGGCGAGTGGGCGAGAATTCAAATCTACACCATCGGCGGGCCATATATTTTGTATGGTGATGGTGATCCCGAAGGTGCGCTAGCTAGAAAGGACGGGACTAACAGTTCCCGCGCGCAATAGTTCCCAGCGTCACGTTTCCCGCGCGCAATAGCTCCTCGCGCGCAATAATCCGGCAGGCGGTCATCTCTACGCAACTATCAGGACGCCCGGGGCCCGCTAAGATTGTCAGACAGACACATATAATATTTCAGATAGTGATGCCTAGACCGAAGCGTTACACTGGATGCTGGACCTGCCTGCTTCGTCACAAGAAGTGCGATGGCTCATTTCCGGCGTGTGAAGTGTGCGAAGCCTTAAACATCACCTGTTATCTCAGCCCTAGCAAGCCAGAATGGATGGATGGTGGAGAGAGGCAGCGCGAAATGGCCGAGCGGGTCAAAGCTGAGGTTAAACGCAGTGCTAAACGCCGTCGAGGCGAGAAGCATATCCAAAATATTATGGAGAATATGAGCGACACAGAATCTTGTACAATACCACAGTTGCATGAAGCCCCATCTCCTTCCAACTCATCAGCTCCATTTCATATTAGCTGCTCGACACCTTTCCAGGCGACCAGGGGCATGGCAAGCGCGAGAGAGCCGGGGTCAGACACGACACTCCGCGAAAGTGCAGTTGTCTCCCCGTCCTCACATAACAGCGCAGTTATATCAAATACCTCGAGCGGCGCCACAACCTTCACGACCAATAGGGCGCCACAGGAGTCCCGAAATCATTCTATTGCACAAAATGTGCAACTCTCGCCTCTGCCGCAGCGGTCCGAGGAAGAACTGAGCTTCGTCATGGCGTATCTTGATTATGTGTTCCCCGTCCTATTCCCATTCTATAAGCCGCCTATACTTGAAGGCGGTCGCAGCTGGCTGCTAGTGCAGATCATGAAGAACACGGGGCTTTTCCACACAGTCATTAGTCTGGTCTCATATTTCTTCTCCGTGGTGCCGATCATCGTAGAGCCAGCACGCGAGCTCTGTTCGTCTCAAACTTGGGAACAACTGCAGAAGCAGACAGACCTGGCTGTGAAGATAGTATAGCAACATTTGCAGTATGTTAATCGCCAAGGCGTGCACGCCGACCTTCTAGAGAGCGCATACCTATTGGAGAGTATTGTGCAACTACTAAATGTCGAGGTTGTCATCAGCAGAACGGAAAATTGGCAAGTGCATCTAGAAGCCGCGATTGTGCTTTTCAAGCAGATCTTCCAGTATCATGGCATGAACCAGTCCTCCTCAGACATTTCCCATATTCTGGCCCAGATGGGCCACGGATCCTTTATCACTACCCCGTCTAATTCTTCCCTCTGGAATGCCGACCAGGCTGCATTTCGTTTTTTCTCTGCTATACTGCTAGTAGATGACATCGTCTCAAGCACATCGCTAGAAAGCGCACCAAGACTGCATGAATACCATCCCCATTTACTGTCTAATGATCTTAGCCCTGAAGAGGGAGCACCCTTGCAGCTGGAAAACTTTGTCGGCTGTCAGAACTGGGTCCTGGTATTAGTTGGCGAGATCGCTGCCCTCGATAGGTGGAAGAAGGACATGAGGAAAGGCGGAACATTGCTAATGGCGCAGTTGGTCCAGCGGGCCAGCGTGATCCAACAACAATTAGACGACGGACTTGCACGTCTTAAACTTTCCCAAGGTAAACAACAGCAAGAAAGTCATGAGCACCCCCGACCGATTGACGTACTCACACAATACGGACTACACGGCCACAAACCGAACATGCTAGACGATTGTACTTCCATTACTCGTATCTGGGCGTACGCAGCACGTACGTACCTTCTCATCGTCGTTTCCGGTTGGCAGCCAGCCAATCTCGAGATACGCAGTGGTGTTGCCCGCACGATTGAACTATTCTCACATCTAGCGTCACATGGTTGGCTGCGCACGCTAGCCTGGCCTCTCTGTGTGACGGAGTGCCTAGCTGAAGAGAGCCAAGAACCAATAATCCGCGAGTTGGTTAGTTCAATGGGAGCCCTGCAGAAATTTGGGACGATGCACGAGGCCCTAATGATCATGGAAAACGCGTGGCGCTGCCGGCGGCAAATTGATGTTAATTCTTGGGACATAGCGGCTTGCTTTAGAAGCCTAGGATATACTGCTTTGCTAGTGTAACGAACAGAGTGGATGTCTTGTTAAGCATGAATTAATAGAAGTGAGAATGATACACTAAAGAGCTCAAATCTAAAGGACAAGGAGTTCTGTCTAGCCTGAAACGTCACACCGCATGCGCAATGTTGTAGATCTTCGAGCGTGACTTTTAGGGTCTGACTTCCAGGGCCTCATGCGATGAGCCCTACCCTACGACTCTAGCAAAGAACCAGAAAACGCATACAGGTGCTGCTCTGCTCGTAACATTAGGTCAGAAATCATGTCAGCCCCAACGATTGTTTCATCATACTCGACAGTGAACTCCACGCAATCGTCCATCAGGTCGGTCTCGATAAATACGGGATAGGCGCCTGGGGCCAGCGCGACGTGGTCAATCTTCTGGAAAACTACTTCTCCGCCTGATGGCTCGGCAATGAAGTTCTTAAAGTGCACATCACATGAGATTGCATTGTCACAGCCTAGTCTCGCGTCCGAGCTGTAGTTCGCAATTTCGTCAAGGTGAGCTTCCCGATGAGGCGTAACATCCAGCAAAGTTCGTCGAACCTGCTGTAGGAAACTAGGGATGTCGTCTGAAGTGCTAGTGCGGACAATGAGGGGAACATAATGGAGAAGGGGAGCGATGGCCTCATCGATGCCCACGACGTCAATGTCTCGATCCATACTCACCGTTCGCAGAACAGCCGACTCGCTGCCGGCTTGCTGGGCAATGGCCAATCCCCAAGCCGCCTGTGCCATGATGGCAATTGTGACTTCGGCGTTGGGCCTCTGAACTATGGGAAGTCGTTTGTGTGATCGAGAAGTAAGGGCAGGGACATAGCTTTCCGGGTAAGCAAACAGCTTAGCTGGACGAACATCTGCGAAATAACGCTGCCAGAAGTCTTTCTCGGAAACCGGATTGGCCTTTGGTGTCCTTGAAATAATGTGGGAAAAGGAAGGGATTGGTGCTAGTGGTTTCCCTAGGCAGGCTTTGGTCAGTCGTTGGATAAGAAGTTCGCTGGACCAGCCATCGCAAATTGAGTGGTGCATGTCGAGGACAAAGTATCTTGCACCACTAGGCTCTAAAACGACGAATGCTTGGGATAGTGACGTTGCGTTTCCCCAATTGCCGGGCATGAGCTTTTCTTTCGCATCTGGCAATGTTTCTTCGATAAAGGTCAACGAGATCTCCTCGGCAATAACGCCCTGAAAGTATTTTCCCTTGTGCTCGAAGAGTCGCGTCCGAAGAATAGGCGTACTTTCAACTACCGCCTTCCAGCCCTCGCCTATGGCCTTTGCTGAAACTGTGGTACTCAGATGATATGTAAACCGAATGCTCAAGTAGTGGGCGCGTCGTCGTCCATGGCGCATGAACCATTCTTGCGTAGGTGTGGCAGGGTATATCTCGTCAATTGAAGCCCGATCAATGCCGCCCTGATCGTGGAGTATGTTCTGGAGCACAGCAAAGTCACTCTTTGCCATAGACTTCGTTTCTGCCACAACCAGTAGTGGAACTGCTGACTTGTTGGCCGCGACTTTAGCCAGTGCTTCTAATGTGTGGTTCTCGAACACGTCACGAGCTGTTAAGGGAATTTCTTGGGCTCGACTAAGTGCTGTCAGCTTCATAATGTCGATTGAGTTTCCTCCCAAACGAAAGAACGAAGCTTGGAGGTGAATTGTGTCGAGGCCGATACCCAATGCGACTGCGAAAAGACCCGCAATTCGATGTTGCATCTCCGTTACCGGCATGAGTCGGTCTCTAGACATGCTTTCCGAAAAGGCTTTCATTTCTTCGAGGGTCAGCCGGGACGCCATGGCCTGCAGGAGCTTGCGGTCGATTTTTCCGGAGACAGTCAGTGGTATATGTGAGAGCGGAATGAACACACTTGGAAGCATGTATGGCGGAACAAGCTTTTGCATCTGGGAAACAGCTTGAGTAACTAGGCCTTGGAATGCTGGGGTTTCACTTAGTATCTTTACTTGCGTTCCTTCCGTAGGATGGCAAACAAAGGCGGCAAGAAGGGGCTTATCAGCTCCTTTAGCTTTGATCAACTCAGCCAACGCCATGTCTCCTCGGGGTATACATTGGTGTAAAGCGTTCTCAATCTCTCCAAGTTCGATTCGCTGACCCCGTATTTTGATTTGCTGGTCTTTGCGACCATGGAAGATCAATGATCCATCCGAGTCATAAGCACACAGATCACCAGTGCAGTACAGCCGAGATACCGAAGGGGAGAAGAAGACCGACCAACTCGGACTCTCAAGGAATGAAGCCGATGTCTTGACAGGATCGTTGAGGTAACCCTGCGCTAGGATCGGACCTTCAATCAACAGTTCTCCAACTTGGCCGATGGCAGCTAGCTGCTGCCTGTTATTCGGATTCACAATCCAGAGCCTACACCCAACACCCTTTCCGATTCGGACTGCTCTCATATCAGGTTTTATTACCTCTGCCACGGAGGTCACGGATGCTTCTGTTGGACCATAAGCGTTGATCAAGGCTACATGCTTACACCATCGCTCAATGGTTGCCTTGCTCATCTCTTCTCCGCCGATGATGACGACTTCAACAGATGGCACCTCACTAGAGTAGAACAAATTGGCGACAGACTGAGGAAGATCAACAGTGTTGATGCCCATTCGGTTTATGAAACCTACAAGATCATTGGTTCTCTCTTCATCGTTTGGGATGCAAATCGTGCCCCCAACGGCCAGAGTTACAAATGGCTCGTTGAGGCTGCTGTCGAAAGCCCAGGATGCAAATGACAGCATTCGGGATTCTGATGTTCGACAATACACGCTTGCTTTTCCAGCGATGCTAGAGCAGAAAGCTTGATGCTGGACTTGTACGCCTTTTGGTTTACCGGTCCTATGTGCTGTCAGTTGTGTCCTATCTCATGTTTGGATGTAGCTCCGGCACCTCTCTTCCACGAAGAGCTTAGTTCTATTCCGACATGGGCCCTCGAGAAATTGAAGAGGAATGAAAATTGAAACTTACGTTCCAGATGTGAAAATAACGTATGATGTTGCCGCTGGTCTAACATCCACCCGAGTTCGAGGCTCCGATTTCCATATTGCGATTGTCTCCTCCTCCGCTACAATTGCATCTGGGCAAATACTTTTGGCTAGCGGTAAGTGTGACTTTGAACAGAGAACCAGGGGGGCGTTGACGTCGTTCACAATCATCTGGAGCCTAGCTGCTGGATTTCTAGGGTCAAGCGGGACAAACGCGCCTCCTGCTTTGAGAATTCCCAACATGACTACGACAGCAATGGGAGTTTTGTCAAACAGAATGGGCACATATCTCCCTTTCAAGCCATCAACTTTACTAGCGAGGAAATTTGCGACCTGCTGGCTTAGTCTCTGGAGTTGCTCATATGTGAGTGAGAAAGTTGTCGAGGAGAGGGCAACGGAATGGCAGTGTAGGCTACTCGTTCGATCAATCCACTCATGTAATGTGTCTTCTTTGAGCTGCGGGAGGTTGCTATTCCACGAGCGAAGCACTTGAAGATCGTTTGGGCTGAACGCCTGAATATTGCCGACATTATCGTGAAAGTTTGCGCAGCACAGCTCTTGTAGAATGCACTCGTACTGGCTCACAAATCGCTGCACTCTAGTCTCCTCTATTATCTTGGAATCATACCAAATACTGACAGAAGCTCCTTGGGGTATCATACTGCTCTCAACGATCATCGGATAAGGATGTCTTTCGATGTCTGTTCTCAGTAAACGAATCCGCAGTTGCAGGGCCTCGCCCAGCTTGCCAGAATTAGCATCAGAGGGCTGAACGATCAGAATGCTTTTGAAGCTGCATGCCATTGCCGTGTCTGAGCTTAGTCGCAATATATTTTGAAGTCCTAGCTGTTCAAAGGGAATCATGGCGATGGACTGATCTCGAATGGACTCCAAGAATGGCCCTACTAGTTGGTCGTCTTCCAGCGAAATTCGTATTGGGACAGTCGAGATTGTAGGGCCCAGCATGTCAGTAAGGCCAGAAATGTCCGCATTTCTACCACTGAGGGTTGTGCCGAAGCATACATCTGAAGTATTCTCGTACTTCATAAGCAGCAAGGCATAGGCAGCTCGCAGGATAGTTGACTTGGTTATGACTGCGCTAGAGAATGCAAAGCTAACGTCTTGCTGGAAGAGAGAATCGGTACCAGGTTGATGGCCCAGTGGAACAGCTGGGAAGCTAGAGGCGGGGCTTCCTTGCAAGGACCCGCTCCAGAACTCAGATGCCGCAGCTCTGTCAATGTCAATGCAGTACTTGATAAATCCTTTGAAGGATGCATTCACTCTGGGGGTAGCAGTTCCCGTTAGATTAGCAGCTCTCTCAAACATGAGGGACAACGAGTGGCCATCGTACACCGAATGGTGCATAATGACAACAAAGTGCTCTGGCCCAATAGCAAATTGCACAAGAGGACCCCGGGACTTGGACGCAGAGAGAGTTTCTCATCGAGATGGGCCTGCAGATCTTCGAAAAAAGACCACTCGATGCTCCGATTCAAGACTACCTGCATGACACTGCCAGAGTTGGCCTGGATGATACGAGTCCGAAGAACAGGTTCCGATAAGACAAGCCTATTCCATATTTCTCTGAAATTATCCCGGTCTAGACCAGCTGGCATCTCAAAGGTCCATGGCTCCACATAAGCGCCAGGGTTTGTCAAGGAAGTGACGAACAGACCTTCCTGTAATGGCAAGCAAGGGTACAAGTCCTCTATCTCGTTGACATTAACATTGCATTGCCTAGCCGCCGTATCTAGCAGCCCCGGCAACTTCTCCGGTTTTGGCACCAGACTAAATGGCAGTATCGATTCAGTCGCGCTTAACGTCGTGATCTCCAAAGCCTGATCACTAAGCAGCGGGCATTGGAATATTGATTTTACTGAGAGGCTTAATTTTTGGTCGGCTAGAAGCTTCGTAAGTCTCATGGCCGCGATAGAGTCCCCACCTTTGCTGAAGAAGTTGCTCGAAGCCCTTAGTTTTACCGCGTTGATGCCGAGGATCGAAGACCACAGCTGTGCAAGGACCTGCTCACCCGACTTTAGGAGATCTCTAGGGCCTGTATCGTCTTCTAGTTCTTCATAAGTCGAATTTTCTCCAAGATCTTGTGGAGTAAGAGACGCTGCTATGGCGCGTAATCTGGCACGATCTAGCTTACCACCGGGAGCAAGGGGCAGGCCATCGAGAGGGATATAGGCGAATGGTCGCATCGCAGCTGTTAGGCTATTATTCTCCACCTCATTAATCGTTCTGACTTGATCATGTGTCCACTCTCTATCTGCGGCTGATTTTAATAGATCTCCTTGTTTGCCTAGTTGTAGTTGTCTGGTTAGGTTGGCTCTCGACAAGAAGGCGACCAAACCAAGACCACCTGCCGGTTTCTCGCAGGCTTCAACGGCGATTTCGACTTTCAAACTATCGTTTCTAGACAAAAGACACAATGACAATCCGACCTCGACCTCACCCAGCTCGATTCGCTGACCCCGAATTTTCACTTGAGCGTCGATCCGACCGATGTAGAGCACCTCACCTGTAGTTTCATACTGCACAAGATCGCCAGTCCTATACAGTTTGCCTTTGTAGCCTTTCAACCAAGCAGGCGCATCAATAAATGCTTCTAATGTTTTCGCCGAGTCGTTGAGATAGCCGTTTGCCAGGCTATGGCCTCCGATGAGGAGCTCTCCGGGTGTGCCGATGGGTTGGAGCGTAAGGTCTTCCGGGTCCACAACCCATAATGCCGTGCCTATAGGGTACCCTATATTCTTAACATTGTGTGAGTTCAAGAGCCGCTTGTTTGCACTACTCCAAACCGACACCTCACTGGGTCCATACGCATTTATGACAGCAGTACCGGGGTACGCCCGCCATGCCGAGACCAAGCTCTGTGATGGGGCCTCACCACCAAGCACTAATGTTTCCAGCCCTGGGAGCTGCGATGGCTCAATAAGGTTTGCAAAAGTTGGCGTCCAGGCGATCCAGTTGACGCCCATTCTCTCGACGGCTCCCACGATGAGGTTGTTTCGTTCCTCCTCGCGTGGAAAACACACCGTTGCACCACGGATGAGGGTCGTCAAGACTTCTGTCATTGAAATATCGAACGCCGGGGACGCAAACCCAAGGACCCGGGAATCCGAATTTATACCGAGAGCAACTCCGTGGGAGAGGGCAGAAGTGCAGAATGCAGAGTGTGAAATCACTACTCCTTTAGGCGTCCCTGAGCTTCCCGAGGTGAAGACAACATACGCGGTCTCCATCGGAGAAACGTCTTTTGCTGATTCCTTAACCACATTGGTACTGGCATCTGTGCTTATTGCTTCCTCGACGATGATAACCTCTGAGTACAAGGAGCAAGCCAATGAGGCATATTGCCTTGATGCCAGCACTACTTTTGGACCTATCTGCTCAATGACCATTTTCAGCCTTGACACAGGGTCGCCACAGTCTACCATGACGATTGCGGCGCCCGTCTTGAGGGCCCCCAGCATAGAAACTGCGACCATTTTCGACCTCTCTAGCAAGATCGGCAGCCTGACCCCGGCCTGGACACCGTAGGATTGCAGTGAAGACGCGAGCTTGTCGGAAAGCGTCTCAAGTTGTCCATAAGTAAGATTGCCATCCCATGCACAGACAGCTTGCTTTTCGGGATGTGTGTTCACAACGTCTGTAATAAGGTCCTGGACTGTGCGATCAACTCTAGGGCTTATGGTGGCATTCCAGGACTGCAGGACTGCGAGCTCATCTGGGCCTACGATGGATATCTGCGCGATAGGGGTGTTTTGTTGGTAGATGAGCTGTCCTACAACGTGCTTGAAGCTCTGTAGCAGCCTAGATACGTGTGCTTGGGACAACATCTCCGAGTCAAAGTATATTCTGGTGCGCATGTTACGGTCTGAGACACAAATTTGGAATTGCAGTGGTGTTCTCCTCTTGGTGTGCTCTTCGTTTCCATATGCACTGTAATGCCACGCGGTCTCTCCCGAGTTGTCTTCGGAGTGCTGATGTATAGTGACAAGCATTCTAGGTGAATGTTCGGTTCCATCACCAGCAAGAATAGAAGCAGCACTTTGTGAAGTGTACGACTCTAGACGTGCTCTGGCTATCGCACAATACTTGGCAACGGAAACTTTGCCATCATACGGAATGCGGAATGGCCCAGCGTACCGTTTCTGATCTGTCTTGTTAACCAAATCCGGTTTAAGATTCTCGAGCCAGAAGTATTCTTCTCTCGAGATACTGTATTTGGCGCACAATAGGGAGAGTGCGGCCAGAGCGACATGTGTTCCTGGGGTAGGAAGCACCCAGTCACGTTGGATAGCGCCCTCTATATGGGCGAATCGCTCTGATCTATACTCAACTTCAGGCGGAGTGGGGGTTCTACTGTGGAGTTAGCAATGACTTCGTAGCGAAAATAAAGGCAGTTTTGTAATCGCTACTTAAAAGCCTTAATCGGAGCCACCTAAACTCTGACTTACCCATTTGAGCTTGAGCTTGATCTTAAGTCTGAGCTTGAGCCCTCTGCTGAGTCTACACTCCATGTCACGGGTGCATTTTCCTCGTCGAACTCGTCTCTGTCTTGGGTTGGGATACTGATAAGTGTAGGCTCATAAGCGATGTTATGGCCAAGGGGCGCCATAATGTTGGTGATGATATAATAGATTGTAGGCGACTTGAGTCGGTAATGGGATATCCTTAGGAGATACGAGGATGATATAAATACGATTTTTCTTAGGGGTTACTCCTTGCATTGTGTTCTTACACTTCTAGATAGGACTATTAACATCCTATTCTTTATACTAAGTCTACTATATAGAGTTATTTCTAAATAGGTCCTAACAAGCTATTATTCCCTCTTTACGAGGTTGTTATAACCTAGCTCTAATACTAAGTACAATACCTTACTAGAAGTACACTCTTACGCGCCTGAGTACGGGGACCGTATTGAACATATACCGGCGTACGCCCTAACTATAGAACCCCTACCGAATATCCATAGTATAGTGCCTCATTGGCTAGCCTTATAGGATGTGGAAATGGCGTCCGGACTACTAAACGATGTGCTACATAAGTCAAGTCAATGTATCCCCGCTAGTTCCACATTTAATTCCTAGAAAACGAAGGATGTAAGTGCAATAGTCCGTGCATTTAAAACGCTACTAACATTACAGCTTTTGAAGTTACCATTTGTAACGATCACGTCTTAAAGTATGAGATGTATTTTTTGTAGTGTAGTGCAACTTGGATTCAATGTGTTGGTCCAAAACTGCGATTTGTGCTCCTATACTTAATACTCGACGACCTGAGCCAGTGTTGACTTACATGCCTCCAACGTTTAACCTCCTCGATACGCCAATGCTCTCCCAAAAATAGCGCTATCAGCTATAGGATATAAGATAAAACGAAGAGGCTAATTACAAGGCTTTAACCTGCCAGGTATTGCGGAGCTAAAGAAATGGATTTAATCGTAAGAAAGGAAACGTAAAAAAAGGCATGCTGACAGCAAGTACATGTTCCGGTCCAACCACCAACTGTACTGGTTGGTGGTGACACAAATATCACCGTGCTTCGCCTGGAATTTTCCTTGCACGCTCAAAATTGTCCAGCAGCTACCCCCTATAAAAACGAGCGCATGGTACCACGCCAACAAACTCTCCCCGGAAATCTCACTCATCACACGGTCTCACTCTGACATTTGATTACTATACCATCAGGCAACAGCTTCGATTTTCACAATTACCCAACAGCCATGGAGCAACTAAATCCGGACCCTGGCAGAAAGATGAAGACGGAAAACTCGACAGACTTCGCAAGCGCTCTACCTATTACAGAGGAAGATATAGAAGAATACCCCTTAGGTCTCCGCCGATATGCAATATGCTTCATTCTTGGCTTCAACATTGTGCTTCCCATGCTAGTCAGCTATTTTTCGCATCCTCCTCTCTCATTCTCACTAAGATCTCTGTAGGACATCTCAATTCTCTCCACGGCTCTCCCCGCACTTACGGACGAGTTTCACAGCCTTCAGGATGTCGGTTGGTATGGATCTGCTTACCTCATGGGCTGCGCTACATTACTGCTTCCGTGTGGCAAAGCCTATACAATCCTCTCCCCAATAGCATGTTTTCTCTGGTCTATTGTCATCTTTGAGATTGGTTCAATTATCAGTGCCACAGCACAAAGCTCCAATGTTTTGATCCTCGGGCGAGCTATCTCTGGTGCTGGCGACTCCGGCATCTGGGCCGGAACTTTATGGTACGTTGGAAATAGCTTCGATTTTCGTGGGTGATTACTGTACTGACTGTCAATTAGCATGATTGCATACGCATTCCCCCTCCGGCTGAGACCAGCCGTCAACGGTGCAATGGGTGTCTTGACAGCCAGCGCTACTGCCCTCGGCCCACCACTTGGAGGAGTATTCATAACGAAGGCCTCCTGGCGGTGGTGTTTCGCCATCAACCCTATCATCGGCGCCCCAACCTTCATCGCAGCTTTCTTCATCCTCCGTGACCTGAAATTCCCTGAGCAGAAACAGGAGGGCTTCTGGAGCAAGGTTCGGAGGTTTGATTGGCTTGGCATTGCAGTTCTTCTTCCCGGAATCATATGTCTCTTGCTTGCGATGCAGTGGGGAGGAACTCGCTTTGCATGGGCTAACGGAAGGATTATTGCTCTATTCATACTTTCCGGTTTGCTGCTAAGCGCATTCGTAGGCGTCCAGTGGTGGAAGAAGGAAGAAGCCATGCTTCCGCTACGCATTCTCAAACAGCGAAGTGTGGCGGCCGGAGCAGCGTACTGCTTTGCCATTGTGGCGAGCGGCGAGACAATATCCTACTACGTGAGTACCCACCCCCTACAACCAGTCTTCCCAGGCTAAGTCCATAAGGCACCCACCTGGTTCCAAGCAATCAAAGGTGTCAACGCTCTGCAGTCTGGAGTTATGATCCTCCCTCTCACGGCCGCAACAGGAGTCGCCGGAATCGCCGCTGGAACCCTAATCACCTACCTTGGTCACTACGTCCCCTTCATGATTGCTGGTAGTGTATCCGTGCTTGTCGGCGCCGTCCTGACCACGCAGTTCCAACCTGACAGCGGGCCCGGTATCTGGGTCACAGCCATTATCCTCGTCGGGCTTGGAATAGGACTAGGTTTTGAACAGCCGCAAGTCGCCGCGCAGACCGTGCTAACCATCGAAGACATTCCAATCGGGATGTCCGTGGTGATATTTGCACAGACGCTGGGACAGGCTATCTTCATCTCGGTCGTGGGAAGCGTGATCAACAATGAGATCCTGTCAGGTTTTAAAGCCAGTTTGCCCGGTGTTGATCTCGAGGACGTGTTGGACAAGGGCGCGACAGAGTTGCAGAATGTGTTGCCTGCTGCTGATGTTGGGTTGGTGAAGCAAATTTATAATACGGCTATCACGCGGACTTTCTATATATGTGTTGCGATGGCGGGGGTGTCGCTGGTGGCTGCTTGTTTGATGGAGTGGAAGTCAGTGAAAGATGAGGTGGTGATCGAGCGAGAAGGAGAGCTGGTACGGGAAGGGGTTGCGGTGGGCATAGAGGTGAAATCAGAGAGTTAGATAGATCTAGTTGCTAATATTTACATTCGCTCATGAAATGTATCATGAAGGCCACTCCGTGTACAACTAATCGCTTTAGCTCTAAGGGCAGCAACTCCAAGTTTGTAGGAAAACGACGAAGGATTTCACGGCGCGGTCTGCACACAACCCCAGTGTATCGGTATATACTCCTCATCACCACAGCAAATCCAGTAGCCCAGCTCATTACTAGGGTCAAGCTCCTTCCAAAACCGACCATCCATTCCATATATGTACCACTCTATCTTGAGCTTTGGGCCATATAAAAAACGATGCAGAGCTTGTAGCATAATCCAAGCAAGCATCGGGACGGTGATACTGAACTCTCGCCCGGGCCCTAGAGCGCGTAGCATGCTCTCAACAGGGCCGAGAATGACACGTTCCATCGCTGACACGGTCAACTCTCGAGCCTCCGGTAGACTGAGCCTTGTGAAGTCGTCCCCAATTGGCCTGATATCGCATAGAAGCGTAATGTCGAGGCGGAGAACATGCGGAAACGCCTGGGGGACCATCCGACATAAGTCATGCAACTCTGAGTCCTCTGTTGTCGGATTGTCCCAGAGAACCTTGATTCGGGACTTATCAAATTTGTTAAGCCAGCATATTTCAAGGGATGTGATGGCGCGTAGTCGCTGGGGCAGTATTATGCGTGAGAGGTACTGCAGTAGATCTGGGCTCTTCAGATAAAAAGTGTTGGTTGTAAACAGGATATCAATGCCATCGGCATAACTGCTCAAGCCATTGTTATTCTTAGATGCCAATAGAGAACACAGCAAGTCTTAGAGATCACTTACGCTTGGCGACATACCAAAAGCCATCCCATGATGCCAATAAAGCATTTTGAAGACCGGTCTTCTCCCCGCAGCGGTCCACACTCGCCAGGATTTAGGGTGCCTCTCCAACATATGTCCTCGTGTGGTCTCGTCTTCGGGGTCTGCTCGCACTCCTTCATAGGTGGTCGGCCACCCAAACGAATACCTTCTGGCCACTCAACAGGCCGATGACATACGCTGCTGAACCACTGCCAGCCCTTGCGGATATTGGTATCCTGGGTTAGGTTCACATTAAGGTCGCAGTGGCGGATCTTCGTTTGTGGCCCAGACTTCCGTACAAGCGGGTGGCTGAATTCCAAATCCATGTGCAAAGTTCGCCCACCAAACGCCTCAATAAGAATACTGCGGCGGATTTCGTATGGGAGGCGCTGAAAGAGACCGTAGCTATCAAAAGAGGCGAGATGCTCCGAGGATGTCGACGGCGTCAAAATGCTTGGCCGGTCAGCGGGGAGGAGAGGAAACAGGTCCCTGTTCCTAATTAACGCAGTCCTTTTCTTTTCTTTTCGCAGCAGCTTCTTTCGGAGCCATTTGAGGCTCGGCATTTTCTGCGAGGATTTGAGGAATAAATGTACGACGCGCAATCATTGGAAGGTGCCTAAACGTTATCACATATGGCGATGATGGAAAATAAGAGCAAGGCAGTCTGAACAAGGTACGTAAGCTAAGACGGTCAAACTCTGGTATTATGAAGAAAATGATGCGAAAGTAACGCGACATTGACAAGAAACGTTGTGGTGGATAAATGGAATCTAGACGGAGCATACAAAGGTAGGCAATAGCTGGGATGATCCAACCCCAGCACCCCTGTCGTCGAGGAACGGATGCTCTAACTTGTTCGAGGGGCGCTTACCGTCAATCATCAATCAGGCATCATCCTCATATTTGGTTACTTGACATCCATGTCTTTTAACAATCATGAAGACGCTTACAATAATATCCATACATATTCTAATCGTGCTTTAATTTAATTCCTTTTAACAGCTTGAAACTACACTGCTTGGCTAGGTCTTGATACCTTCATAGGTCTTGATACCTTCATACAAAGGTGTTAATTGGCTTAAGTCGATTGTGGCATATTGAACCGAGGTCGTCGCACCTGTTCATTCTTATATCTTTGTGCTCGCCCACCCACGCCAAATTTCCCAAGATTCGATACACGCACAGCCTCGCCCTGCCTCGGCGATTTTATACCGTACATGGAAACCACACTGAGGCGGTCATCGCGGTTGAAAAAACTCGAGGCCATCCGAGCAGAGGCAGAACTGATAGCATCCCACGAAACCAGCAACCAACAGTCCCGTCGCAACAAACCAGCGTCAAAATTTCTAGAACTATCCACCGAGATTCGCTTACTCATATATTCCCATATTATCACCACAAAGCGGCCCTTTCTGATCGGCAGATGCCAAGAGGAGCGCCGCCGCAAGACCGAAAGCAGTCCTCGAGACACAGCCTCCGGCCAAGCAGGCAAGCCCAAGAGGAACGAGCGCAGAAACCGACCCAAACAGCCCCCAATCACGCGCGTCTGTCGTACGTTCCGCGAGGAGGCCCTTCCCTTGTGGTACAGCGAGAACCGCTTCTGGCTGATCCACAACGAGTACGAGCCAGACATCAAGGTCCCGAACCCGCCTCGAGGCTTCGATGCCTGGATTTCCCAGACCCCACGGCGCATGTTCGACTTCATGCAGCACGTCTCGCTCTGTGGCTACGCTTGCACTCCGAGTAGAGTGATGATCTCGATCGATTTGAAGAACAGGCGACTCGTCAGCGTTCGGCATTATTCAAAATGGCAAGTGTCAGCGCCGCCGGGGATTCTGAGGATGGTGGCACCAGCGTCTGGATGGGAGTACGACTGGTAGATTTCAGACCGATTAAGGATTTGAGCAACAATAAGCTAGGCAGTACTGGAAGTCCTTTTTAGAAATTGTGTAAGCCCGTGCAGAGGATCCATCACGTAGACGTTGCACTCGCGGCAAAAAGCGAAAGGAAGGCATGGAAACCCCAGTTCAACCTGCCCCATACCCCCCTCCTCACCCTTCCCTCCCTCCCTCCTTCGCCACCTTTCCCGTTCACATCCCTCCTTGTTCGAGGGGCTATCTCCCCACCAGCCGACTCATCCATATCATACCCCCATAGTCCTCGCACACCCAGCAGCGCATTCCTCTCATCAGCTACTTTGGAGCCTATTTGCGTGTCGGGCGGTCATGAGAGTGAGTAAGCTTTCTCGATAGTATCGGGGCATAGCGGATGTATTGTTGGTTGCCAGTCGCAGATTATTTTGCGTGATTAATCGATAATGTTTTTGTGTTTCGTTGCGTCGTCCCTTGCCTGATCGATGGCGATGGCATTATTGAACAGAGGCGGTAGGTAGCACACCACACACTCGCTCCCTCCCTCACTCACTCGCACCCACCTACCCCAGTCACATCACACAAAACCATATTCACTCACAGCAGTTCACGCACAAGCACAGCACATAACTTCAATTCCCTTTTTTCATTCCCCCACCCCATCATCTACCTCCACTATCACCCCCTCAGTCCCTCCCACCCACC
>JPKC01003643.1:0-27943 GCA_000750925.1 Pseudogymnoascus sp. VKM F-4518 (FW-2643)
GGGGGGGATCAATGGGTCACTCACACGCGGGTATTTAGTGGGTTCTCCTTGCGGTTTGCCACCCTTCCTGCCGCGGATATTTGCTCTCGGGTTTTATTTTACGTTGTTAGGAACAGGGATGGCGAGGGGCTCGGACAAGCAGTCTGCCAGAGCAGTTGGTGTTGCTTGTTTTGGTTTGCCACCCTTCCTACCGCCGCGGAGTTTTGCTGGCCCTTTTTTACGTTGTTAGGGACCGGGGGGAGGGGGGAGGGGAGGTTGGAAGGGGAGTAGGTTGTGCTATCTTCTTTTGGTTTGCCACGGCGACTGCTGCCGAGTGGTGGTTCGCATTTGCGATGTCGGGGATGGGCGGGAGGGGCTTGTTAGGAGGTGGGCTGGCAGGGGGAGGACGGGGATGACGGAGATGACGATGGTGATGGTGGTGAGGATGGTGATGGTGGTGAGGATGGTGATGGAACTATCATCCCTTGTCACCTCGGTGAGCTAGAGCATCATGATTTCCCACCCCCTCCCTCAGGAGAAACTTTGGATGGGCATCATAACACGTAGGTTTATTTCTGTCATCCTACCCATTTAGCGGTTCTGATTCCCCCCTCGCCTTGAGCTAAGAGGGGACGGCCATGGTGACGAATATACCACCCCCCCCGCCACCTCGGTGAGCCAGAACAGCGAGTTTTCGCTCCTTCTTCGGCGCGGGTTAGAGGTCTAGGTACGCTCTCTTTACACGGGTTTATTTTGTCCCCCCGCTCGGTTTGGGGGTGCTGTTTTGCCTCCCCCTTAGATGGGGGGGAGTTTTTTTCTTCTTCCTTTCTTTCTGGTTGGAGATATGTGGCTCTGCCTAGCAGGCGGGTGTTTTGGTGCGGAAAGTTTACTGAGGGGTGGTAGTGGGCGGAGGGGTGCCTGCCTGTTCACGTTTGCCTTGGGGGGATTAGGCAGCATACCCCTCTCACTCACACACAAACATCCGTTACCCCGCCATCCCATCCAGCCTGATATCTCTGCTTGCTCTCTTTTGAGGTCAGTAAGTTAATGACGCACTAGTTGTTTGTTTTACTACGTGGTAGGTGGAAGAACCTCCCCTTTCCCAGTCTCGGCGATGTGCGTGGCCTCTCCGTGCTTCCTTCCCGAGGCAAGTGTTTGTGAAGGCAGGCAGCAAGCACTCACCTACGCTTTTACGTTGTCATGGGGTTAGTTTGCCTGATTCTGCCGGGGAGAAGTCGGGGTTACTTTGCTTAGCTCTTTACAAACAAGAGGGGGGTAGCCTACCGCAGCGGTATCACACAGAGAATTCGCGACTCCGAATCTCGGCGAACTGCTGCTGGGTAGGTGGCTCCTCACTCCCTCCCGCAGCAACGATAGGAAGGGCCGCGCAAATAACCATCACACACACGTCTCCTTTTGCTTTGCCACCCAGTGGTCCGACTTGTGCTGATTCATAGACAACAACGAACAAGTGTCCTGATGCCTCTGTGATTTAGGGAGGTGTCAGAGGGTCTCCCTATCCGAATCTCGGCGGGCTGCAGGAAAATGTGTAAACTCCCGAAGTGGCGTTTGTATGACTGAGTATAGCACGGCTATACGCCCTTGCGGCCACCTGCTCTTCCCCTGTTTTGCCCCTCCTCCTCAGCGAAAAATGTAGGTGGCCTCTTGGCTGGTAGGAGGGGTGATCAATCTGTCCGGATCTCCGTAGGTTGAGGAAACGTTGTTTATGATTACACATACAATTCTTTGCCACCTCTCTCATCTATGACGTCCCGCTTGCTGCGATTTTCAGTAGTCTTCACGGGACAGCGAATAAGTGGCTTCCCAGCTGGCTGCGGGGGATTTCTATCACCTTGGATCACGGGAAGATGGTGGCAGGGAGGGGATGTGTCATGCCGCTAGTGCGGCCGTTGGGAGTGGGAATGTTATCACTTCTGAAAGGCTAAGATCTTGGTGCAAGGCTAGCGCCCTGTCATCTGGTCGCGAAAAGTGAACTCTCGATTGTGTTGAAGTGGGCACATCGTCGGGTTTGAGAGACTCGGTGGGTTGCATTTTTTTGGCTTGTCTTCGTGGAGTTGGATAGCCCTTTTGGCTTTGGATGGTCGGCGTCGTGTGAACTTCTTAGTTTTGTGGTGTTGTGAACGCTGTGTCTTAACTGCGAGAGTCTAACTTTTTCGTCGGGCAATATGATGATGTCTGTTGTGTGGTGTTGCGGCTGTTTAGGGGTCTGGTGGCGCGATGTACGTAAATTGGGGTTCGGCGAGGTAGTCAGAATGGGGATGCATCATACCATAAGTGAGGATATAAATTCTGGATTCTATAACAAGATGTTATGGCCTTGATTTTCTGCTTTTGATGATATTGTTCAATTTTCCCTGGTGCTATTTTGGAAAATAAAATAATTTTTGAATTATTACTTACCTTTTCATATCGACTTTCAGCTCTTCAACTCTCTGTATCGACTGCCTGCTTCTCAACTCTCATTATCGACCCTCGGCTTCTCAACTCTCCTTATCAACCTTCAACTTCTGAACTATCCTTAATCACAACGAGTGGCAGATGGAGCATTCGGGGGAGACAAAGCTCCTCTCGAGCAAGCCCGAAAGCAATTCATCACAACTAGAAGATGCTGCTGGGCCACAACAAGAGCTACCAGAAGGCGAACATGTATCTAACCTAGGGTACAATGCCTTGTCCTATTACCAGTTGAAAACCGCCGCCGAGAGAGAAGCGCGCATATACATGGCCAGCAAGCCCATGAATGATTCAGGAGCGAAAAACGTAGCGCTTCATGGCTCTATTATCCGACTATTCAATGGGATTAGTGAACAGCCTACTTACGACGATCTGATAATCATGCGAGAAGCGATTGATTATCGCATGAGCCAGGTTATGGGGGCGGCAACGACGTACAAGAATTTTTGGGACCTTGATATGCCGGATTGTCATAAGTTCGACGTCGAAGCCAACTTCTTTGGTCGAAATATAATAGATGCATTCGACTGGGTGTGCGGATACGCCTTGTTCGATGAACCGGATGGCTTTCAAGGCCATCCCTATGTTAAGGGGTACAAGTATGTCGCATGCTGCATTGCAAAAGCTGGTTGGGACCTCGCTAAAGCAGAGGCCAAACTCGATACTTTGGTACAGCACAAAGGTAGGGGTAGGCTGCCGTGTTACGTTTTCTTACTCCACGGTATGAAAAGCTAACTCCGATTTCAGCAGCAGGGGTTTTCCGGACCGGCATCCCAAATGTCGAGGGCGCCAGTCGGATTAGGTCGATGCTTCGTAGGATAACGCTGAGCTATGAGGGCGTGATTCGGGAAGAACTCGAGAAAATCTCTCACTGCATGGATCTAAGAATTCGGTCGGTTTCCCTAAGCAAGCCTCATCAAACGGGGATCCCAGTGGACTCCGTTGAAGGTCGGTAGGGGGGCGTTGTTTGGTATCCGCATTTCGGTTGGGAAACGTTGAGTGCATAAGACGGAGAATCCGGCTGGCTTACTGCCAGAAGGCTTCTATGTATCTGAATTGCGGCAAGCTGCTGGTGTGTGCTTTTCAGGTTCCGAAAGTCTTGAGTTTGTGCGAACATGTGATACTTCGTTGCATATTGCGTCAGTATGAAGATTCTCACTTCGCCTCCCTCGGTTTCTCCCCGTGACCACTTTCTGCAGAAAAAAACAAGCCTCCTTACGGCTTTTGGCGAGCGGCAGAGCATACAGCTACACTGCCAATGCGCTGTTTGAAGCCCTATGCACAATCACGCATTATTGTTTTCTCACCGCTACTCGCTGCTCCGGCACGCTGTTTGCTTCGCCCACCTGTAGCTGCGAGCTTGTGCTATAGCAAACGTTATACATCCAGCAAATAATTTGCTATTTTTGCGTGTCGATTTCATGCGTAGCGGGTTTGGGAAATATCGAAACAAATAATGATGAGATTATGAGTCCTTGACTGGTATATAAAGGATTGGCAACATCCCTTTCTTTTCTTTTATTCTTTTTTTAATCATTCGCTCATTTCAAACTTTCCTTTCTGTGTTTCAACAACTCTTCGATTCTCATTATATATAATTGTTTTACCAGATTTTGTTATCAACTCACACTCCTTGAACAATCGATTATATCATTTATATATATATTCCAACAACAACAAAAATCACAAACTCAAGTTATACGCTGTCGATTTTGTCGGATATTCTTCTCACAATCTTCCGCGGGGCACAGCATCTCTCATTCCACGTCAGGTTTACGACCTGAATACCGCCGAACCTGGTGTTCCACGTCTGGAACCAGAACCCATTATTCCTTGGGGTACCCGCTTGGAGACCTCGTGCCAAACGTCGCCTGCACACCCAGTTGACAAAGCAGGATAGTACCGAGCGTGCTGTGGACAAACCCGGCGATACTCCCACCGCCGCTGGCCGGGTCTCTTCCTAACTAGGAATTGTGGAAGACCACCTTATAGACGACGCCGTCCCCGTCTTCCGTCCCCTCGCTGTCGCCATCCCGACCGCATACGCGGTGCCTGGACTCGCGGAGACAGTGGATTTTTGCAGAGATCCTCAGAATGGAGATGGGCCTTGTAGATGGCCGAACTCGCCGACGCTACTATCCGGGGCAAGCGGTTGGCGCATGTTGGCCTGTGGAAATATCCCACACAATACCCCCACAGGGTGAGTAGATCTTTGCGATGGGATGTCAACAGGATATCTGACTATGCTATTAGAGTTTGTGGGGAACAATGGCGCCCTGTGCTGTTCCTCTGAACTAGCGCCGTCGCTGTCCCAATCCTCGATCGGCAAAACTTTGCTTTGCATCCGGGTCTCACTACGCTGTGAATGCGTCTGTGAATGGCATTGTCTACAGGGCCAAATGTGCCAAATAATCCCCATCCACGGCTTTTTACAGCTGAGTTCAAGTCAATGAATGGCCAACGCCTCATTTCACAGATGGCGTTTGAATTTGCAGCAATTATCTCAGAGGGGTATGGCAAAAAGGGCGAAGATGTCAATTTTTGAGGGCGGGTGTCTATACTCAAAGACGTAGGTGGAAGCAACACAAGTCGCAAGCCCAATAGCGAACATGAAGAGGGTCGTGCAAAGGCCAGTAAGAGACCTGAACTGGTTGACCTACCAGCGCCTCACATAAAGCTCACTAAGAGATATCTTAGTGGGCCGCCTGGCTCTCAAGAACCCCCCAAGGTATGTGTATTTCCTCTCTTATCCACTTTGCCATAAAGAGCGTTTTTCTGTCCTTGCTAACATATTCGACTATAATAGGAGATACGAGCTGGCACTATATCAGCGTGGGACCAAACTAGGCATTATACAAGCGGAGTACACCCAGTAGTGGCCGCAAGGGTTTATGAAGTGGGAGCTGCTCGGCCGGGGGGTGAGACGAATAAAGACTCTGGGACAGTAATGGAACGCTTCGACCTGTTTATGGACGATGTAAGTGCGGATGAATATGCAGACGAAGATATGGACATCGATACCATCACAAACATATATTAGGGCGCCACCTGCCCAGACGGTGTAAGCCGCGGCATGGTGTGTGTTGCGAAAACTTCATTTTCGTTATTCCCACTCTTGCTAGCAGAGATGCGTCTCAAAATATGGGACTTTGCAAATACCGAACATCGCCTTATATCAGCTTCCACTTTAAACAGAAGTGACTTCGTTCCTACAATCTTGCAAGCATGTCACGAGTCAAGGCAAGTGGCCCTGACGTGAGCCTTTATTGCCGCCGGTCCCACCCTATTGCTCACGACGAGCAGCGGAAGATCATTACGAACTAAGCGGATACACTCCCGTCTCCCCATCAGGCCACGGGTTCTCGCTCAGCAGGAGCTACGAAAGAAGACCTGCCGGACAGCGTCTTTCAGGGCGGAGTCCTCATTTATCACATGTGGCTCCCTCCGTCTCCTCGCCTCGCCTGCAGAACCTAAAGGCAGATGAGGGAATGAGTAAAGAACAGGTGAAGACTACTGGCATGGAGAAGATCCGTCTGCCATTGAAAACATTCTGCCAAAATGCACGATTGTGAGTATACTTCTGTCACCTTGAGTATTTACGTAACTAATAAGTGGATAGATAAGAGGGTCCATAGAGGGCATGCTAAATGCCATGAGCAGCGAAGACCAGCGTCTGGCAAGGAAATTTTTGTCTCATGAATACGCCGATAAACCACGTAGTAATTAATGGCTGGGTAAAGAAGCCGAAACCAAAGCACGAGTGCGACAAACTCCAACGATCTTTTATTCACATGTCAAAGCAACGCCATGGTCCCAAATCAACTGTTTTCAACAGGCATCAACGGATATGAGAGGGATCTAGAGATGATGGTAGGGTTCAGGGGCTCAAATTCGACCACGCAGGGGTGAGTGTATCTCTACCCAGCAGTCGGGGTCGGAGTCGACCTATTAGCACAGGGATTCGCGTTACCATCACCTTGGATCAGAAGCAGGCGCGTCGAACATATAAAATTAGCTGTAGGAGCTATAAGTTAATCTATAAAAGATAAATCTACATGTAAACGTTTTTAGTAAGCCTTAACGCTTCCTGGTATATAGTCTTAAAGGTACGGCTTTCCTTCTGTATGAGAGATAAAGGTGCCTGCGTAACCACCGTCAACAGTAGCCTTATTCACGAGAGCCAAGACCGATTTGACACTGTCTTCTGTCTTCTGAGGCCCTTCAAAGGTGGGTGAATACTGCTTAAACTTCCCAAACATAGCCATAGCTAGCTGTCCCTCCTCCTCGGTTTCTATGAAAACGTTAGCAAAAAGCATACCATTTCAGTTATCAAGACGACTACACACCAATCTGAAGACTGCCGGTGTCTACAGCACCAGGGCATATAGCCATGCAAAGGACACCTTTCTCACGGTATATGGCGCTGAACTTGGCCACAGCCATATTAAGGGCTGCCTTGCTTATCGCATAAGATGTGGCTTGGAATATATCGGCCTTGAGTGTCATCTCAGGGTCCGACATGCCCGTGGAGATGGCAATCACTTTCTTTGCCCGACCTCTTAAAATCAGGGGCATGAAAATATTGAATAGATGGATGGCGCCGATGGTATTGACTCGGAAGTGGTCAATCAAATCTTGTTTAAGGGCTCCTGGATCGCTGCTCCTGTGAAAGAATTAATCCCAAACCAACTATACCAGGGGTATTTGTCCCTCTGCCTAGAACTTACAGAGTATCAAAGCCAACCAAAGCAGTCTTAGCTTGAAGCGCGGCATTGGCTATGATATAATCAAGGGCGCCATTCGTTTTCTCAGATACAAACTGAGCTGCTTTCTAGAAGATCTTTGATTCAGTTTTGGCCTCAGTTTTATTGACCACTCAGTAGCTCACCTCCAATGCCACATAGTCCGTGGTGTCGGCCTGAATGATGTGAATATTCTCTCGGCCTATTTCAGCGGCAACCTTGGACTCGGTGGCTGCTTTGTTGCGGACGAGGCCGAAGACAGTATTGGCTGGGTTCTCAGAGAGCTGGCGGAGGAACTCGAACTAGATGATGTATTTTTTTATTAGTTACGAGTCTTGTACATGAAGCAGGAAAAGAGCGTACACCAACGCCACGAGAGACTCCAGTAATCACGTAGGAAGACATTGGTATAGAAATTTTATGGTTTATAAATCAGAGATTTCGAATTTATGAAAACTGAGATTGATCGTAGGATGATTTTATGATGTCGTTATGGACCTGGAAGAGCAGCAATAGTGAGTGTATTTATATCTATTTGGAACCATCCTTAGAGCATCGTTTGCTTGCTTTCTGATTTCAAATTCGTTCCTTTTCGTTATAATTTGTCAACCTGCTTATTTCACCAGCCTTGCGATGGTCCATGTGTATATTCTCTAAACCTAGGGTGTACTTTAAATTGCCAAGACACAGAAAAGTTGCAGCTTTTCTAAAAGCGGAAGATAAGCGAGAGTTAATAAGAGATCGTGCTAGAATGCATTAAGTTACCCCTCTCCACCGTGCAGTGCATTTGTCCCAAAGGGGAAAAATGGCAACTTTTTTGTTGATGCTTAACAATTCTCAAATCGCGCTAGAATGCATCAAGTTACCCTCTCTCCACCGTGCCGCAGCATGGGGGTTATGACGCCCTTGGCAGGCTTCCGCCGTCCGGGGCACGATTAGCGCATTTGTCATCTCTCATCTCTTGGAGCCAAAAGGGAAAAATGGCAACTCTTTTGTTGATGCTTAACAATTCTCAACCTACACAGTCAAGAAATCGGAGAAGATACAAACTGGTCCACAATGCATGCGAATGAGTGCTGGGCTTGCAGAGGTACCGTCCCTGTCTAAGTGATTGCATCTAGGGGCCAATTACTCAAGCGCTACAGACTCCAGAGCAGCTTGCAACCGCATACGCCCACGTTGCTCAAGGTGTGCCAAGTCTAATAGACCATGTCAGTATGGGTTGCGGCTGTCGTGGCCAAAGGCTACCAACACGAAGCGGAGCTTGACCCATTCCATTCAAGATGTATTTAGGGTTGCAAAAAGTTCCTCCCAGACGAGCTTTGTAAATGCTACATCATGGGATATCCAGCTCCATGATTACCTGCGGATGAATCAAGGTTCACTCACTCGCGGAATTTGCACATCACCCAACTAATGCTCTAGTGATAGGACTTGGTAGTTATGAGGGATTTGTCTTTCAAAAACTCGATCCGCCTATTGCGCTATCATGGCTCCCAGTCAACCTAGGTTACGAGGAAAGAGAACTACTTGATCACTGTAAGTATAATACTACCTGTAGAATTTACCAAGCTAACAATTGCAGTTATATGTACGGCCTCTTCCACACTGGCCATTTTCGAACCTGACAAGAACGAATTCTTGGGTCTCTTGGTGCGTCTAGCCCTTTTAGATAGTTCACCGTCCTCTGTGGCTGTGTTACAATCGGCGTTAGCGCTCTCGTCGTTCCACCGGCATGGTCTGCAAGCAGATGTTTTTCAGTTCAAAGCGCGCTCTCTCCGCACACTGATCACATCTTGCAATCACTCTCTTGAAAGTCCCACGGTAATTCAACATATTGCGGCTTGTATGATACTGTGCCACCTTGAGGTATGTTCGAGTTTGGGTCTATGTCTTCTTTTGAACAAACACTCACCAGCACTCAAGATGCTCGGAATGCCAAATGAACTTCCCCTATGGTTCTGTAAGTAACGAGTGGTTTATTTATTTATACTTGCTTAGCCCAGAACGATCTATCCAGTCTACTGTGTTAGTTCTTCTGCTGCCCTTTCATGAAATGGGTAGCCTGATTCTTCAAAGACATTGCTAAACTGGACCTTGCATTTTAGGCCATTTGATCGAAGCTAAAAACTTAATCGACAACGTAGGCGTTGTCAGCCAAAATTTTCAAGGCGAATTTTCCAGACTTCAAGACTGGGTAGAGTATCATATGGTTATGAGCCGGTTTAGCCTCCGACACTGGCATATAAATGTAGAGCCTATTAAAGAAATCAGAAATATCGCACCTGTGGAACAGGAAACTTGCCTGGTACAAAAGGTTAGGCTGAAAATTCATGTTTACACCGTTATCTAGCTAATAAGAGACAGGTTAGAGCTGTATCACACTGGTCACATGAAATTCTTCAATATCTCCATGTTACGTTCGAGATGATTCAAAAACCAACAGACTCGCTATACCACAGCGACGAATACGAAAATTCCTTGCGCTGCCTCGAAAACAGGATAACCAGTATTGTCCTGTTGGCACCAGAAGGTATATCTGATACTATTTCCGGCTTGAGCACAGCCTGGGTGTCTACAATGGAGCTTTTCCAACTAGCTGCTCTAATTTACCTCAAGAGAGCATCGCGGAACTTTTCAGGAACCTCGCCTCAAATTGACACAATGGTTGAGAGGGCCTATGTACTTCTCGACGATCTGGAGACCTTCAACCCGGCCTTTCCACTGCTGATTATCGGATGCGAGGCTCGGAGAGATGGGCAGAGAATGAGAATTCTAGAGCATATTGAAAGAGCAATGAAGGACTCGAGTTTGAGGAGCAGGAGCTTGCTTGGACTGCAGAATATTCTCCAGAAAATATGGGTCCAGGACGACCTTGCTGTTGATTATGAGCTAGACTACTTGAATAAGTTGGACGCTGTAATTACTTCTTACCGGATTATGCCGAGTTTTGTCTAATATAGGAATTTCTCTAATTTGGAATATGGGAGAGACCAGAACGGATGGGGATGCGACGTTTCCCGTCTTACAAAGACCCTGCATTTTATGGGTTTGAATCCGAAAGTTCCAAACATTGGATCCATAATCTCCCTTTCCTAGCAAGTAACTGCAGCGAGCTGGACACTGTTGCACTGGAAGTTTATGGAAGCATACCATGCTACGAAGTTAGGATGGGAGAATATGAGACTTGGGAGCATATCAAGTAGTGGGTCGACTGGGGAAAGCGAAAGAAACTTGGCATCATATCATATCATGAGGTGGATTTGAGGAGCGAAAGAGACTTGGAAATATATCATGTGGTGAATTGGGAGACGGGGTGATTTGTGGGATATGCGAAGGGGAGTGTTTGGTAAAAGTCCTGGGTTGCAGAGTAGTTGGAAATAAGAATGCATTCGATGGACGTTCCGCCCCCTTCTGTGCTATGTAATACCCCATCACGGTGGTTCGAGAGGTGGGCTTGAGATATAGTATTTCGTTTGTACATGACTCTGCTGTCTGCTGCGCAAATAGTGGCGCTAATCTCACATATATCGTACATCCAAACGCTCCCTTCCGCGCCTCGCCATGGAGCCTAAGCTTCCAATCCGGCTGGTACCCTATACGTCCTCTCCCTTCCCTCGTATCAGCGCTCTACCAAATTCCCAGCCACTTCTTGACCTGTCTCTTCTGTCTCGGCTGCTCCACGCTCTCCTCTCCCCCTTCCATAGCCTCCTGAACAGCAGCAGGAGGTGCCTCCTTAGCAGTCCACCCACCAAAGCCCTCCGTCTCCAGCCCATGTGCCTTCCTGTACTCCCCCCTCTTCGTCACATCTTCCACCCTCCTCTCTCTCCTTGCCTTAGTCTCCGCACTCCTAGCCTCGGCATCCAGCCTCAAAACTTCAAACACCGTCCTCACCGTCGCAAAGGGGTGCCAAATCGCATCCTTCGGCTCTGGCAGCAGATCCCCAAACTTCGAGTCCCGTCGAAGACTAACCAGGAACGTGAACCCCGCCAGCGACGACAGCACCCCGAGCGTGATGTAGATGTGGATAATGCGATTGTTCAAGAACCAGTGCATGAACGTTCCCTCGGGGGGCATCATGGTAGGGTATTTTTTCGTCTTCTGGGCTGCGATCTCGGACTCGCTGAGCGCGGGGCCGGGGTACCGCACTGTGCGGTTGGGCAGGCTCTTGCCATGCGAGGGCGGGTTAAAGCGTGTGGGCTTCTCGAGGACGGGGATTTTGGAGGCAGGCGCCTTGGGCTTCGCAGCCTTTGGTTTTGGGGCTTTCGTGGACGCGGCACGGACGGTGCGGGAGATGGGCGAGGAGAGACGCGGGCGCCAGGTGGCGGGGCCGCGGGGGAGGAGGAAGCGTGGGATCGAGGCGGACATTGTGCGTGTGTTAATTGCTTGTTGTCCTGGATAGGCAATCGTGAAGGGGAGTATAATTTTACCGCGTCGTCTTCGAACTGCTCCAAAAAAGAGCCGCTACGGACAAATGGCCAGGAACAAAAATATTACGGGCGCCGAGGTAGACCACGTGCGTTCTCCGCGGCGCCATTGTCCCTTGACCCGAGGTCTCCCGACAGTACAGCCACTACAAGCCACGGTTGTATACGGAAATGACAAAGCCGGGCCTTCTGATTGGTGGATCAGCACAACATGTGGCTGGGGGGCACTGATGACTGGAGACGCTAATTTCTTGGTTTCCTGGCCGTCATGTCCGGTTTGTCCTGGGTTAGAGAAAGTTTTTCGATTCCTCCTACTTAACTTCATTACGTCTTGTTTTAAACAAATAACAAACAAACACCTTCAATCGCTTTTATTACCTTAATACTTATTCAAAATGCCTTTCAAGGACGGTATGTACCCCGATTTTCTTTCCACTGGCTCGCTGTGCTGGGAATCCTCGTTGCGCCATTTATCCACATCGACGGCGCTTTGCCATTGAGGTGGCAGCGATGACGGGGATGGGTTGAAGTTTGGCCTGCGGATGCAGAGATGCTTGGTCAATGGCATGCTGGCTTCGATGAGTGTCTACGATGAATAGATCTGGCGAAAGAAACGGGGCACTTCGCCCTCTGTCAACTTCGAATTGCCATCCAAGCAAGGGGGAGATAGCTATGAACAACAGCTTCTCCTGCTACATCTATCTCGAAATCACTCGCAAGCCAATGCACAACAAGCCAGATATCCTCAATAGCGCCATTGACTCATTGCCATCTCGCTGCCAACTTTTTTCTCGTTATCCTCGGCACAGCCTAGCCTGCAACAAACTCCAGAAACAGACAACTAACGCAACACATAGGAGACTCAAAGAAGGGTGCCAACCTCTTCAAGACCCGTTGCGCTCAATGCCACACCCTCGGTGACGGAGAGGCCAACAAGATCGGCCCCAACCTCCACGGTCTCTTCGGCCGCCAAACCGGCTCCGTTGAGGGCTTCTCATACACCGATGCCAACAAGCAGAAGGCTATCACCTGGAACACCGACACTCTGTTCGAGTACCTCGAGAACCCAAAGAAGTACATCCCTGGCACCAAGATGGCCTTCGGTGGACTCAAGAAGGAGAAGGACCGCAACGACCTGATCACGTAAGTCACCTATAAGCTCGCACCAATAGGAAACATTGCTAACACATTCCAGCTTCCTCCGCGAGGAGACCAAATAGATGGGGACGCTGATGCTGTAATGATATAAAAGGCTGTACTTGTACAATAGGTTAGATAGCGTTGGTTGTTGGGTGGGAAAATATCTCCTCTTTAACATCGCGTGTACGTCCTGCATATCATAGAGAATAGATGAGTTTGGGCGGATAGGTTTATTTCAATACACACGTTTTTATACTGTGCGCTGCGCTCTGCCCATGCTTGGGTTCCTCTATATGATTCTTCCCATCCAAACGCCTTGCCGATGTTCATGTCCTCCCATAATAGCCCACGTAGTCATCTTGCCATATGTAACCTGTATCTCATCGCCTTCAACCAAGGCACCCACATTTGCACAAATCAAGACGCCAACATCGCCTGTCTCTCCTCCCTTTGCTCCTCCCTCTGCTCCTCCCTCTGCTCCTCCCTCTGCTTCTCCCTAGCCTCTGCCCTCACCTTCCCGGGCAGCTTCGTCGTAGGCACACTCGGCATCACGCCTGTAACCTGCGCCTCTAGCGCCTCAAGCTCATCCTCCACTTCATCCTCATCCTGATTTGAGATCTTCCCCCCCAACATATCACTAACCTCCTACTCAACCATTAGCAACCGCTCCCCACCCACTAAAACAAATAGCACCGAACATACCTGTTGATAAGCCACTGCCTCGGCCGTCTCCCCCATCAACTTCTCCACCTGTTCTAGCCCACCCATCTCCTTCTGAATCTCCTTCAACACCCTTGTCCCTTCCTGCAGTCCAAACACCACATCCTTCTGCACTAGCGCAAACTCCACACTACTCGTCAGCACCTCCAGCTGCTCCAGCTGCGCATCCGTCTTCGCCAGCAGGCTTTCTTGGTACTTCTTCCGCCGCAGTGCCAGCAGCGCACGTGGGCGGTCGCCCTGCCCAAGTAACGTCGCTGCGATCGCGTGCTCGCGGGCTGTGATCACTGTAATCCGCTTCTGGTATTTATGCAGCCGGTCGCGCTGGATTTTGAGGTTGAGAATCGCCCTGGGGAGGGGTGAGCAAGGCACACGAGGCGGGGGGGAGGGGCAGGCACGTACTCATCTTGCGCGGACGGCTTGCTGGTGCTGTTGCCCATGGCTGCTAAGTCGCGGAATTATTTGAGAGCGACGAAGGCGCATGCTTCAGCTGGAATCTTATAGTTGTATTGTCATTGTCAACGTTTTTGTGTCTTGGGGTCCTGTTTTCGGAGCAGAAGGTCGAGAGCGTCATCCACCCTAAAGGCGGTCGAGGTGCGATAACGGGAGTTGCCGGCGCGATTACAGGGGTCCAGTTGGGAAAGTCAAAAAAGTTTGGACGGGGAACACAACATCACCGATTAGTGCCACTTCTTGGGATTTTTGACTCTGCAAAGCTGCGCATGACTTGCGATTTGTTGCAGAGATGCCGATTAGAAGCGGCCAGAGGCCGAGTCTGACGCAGAGTCTCGATCGCGAGGTGGGTTTTGCAAGAAAAGTTGTGGGGAAATATTCTAATCGCTGTAGATATACCAAGTTGTTCGCAAAATCGCCGACGAGCAGGCCGAGCGTGAGGATGGAGGGAAGCGACTTTCTACGTCGACGGTATACGACAGTATTAAGAATTCGAATTCAAGTCTGAAGCGCCGACCAAAGAAGTTGCTCGAGGACTCGATCGATCGTGTTTTACTAGTTATAAAAGAGGAACAGGATGATAGCGAGGCTTCGCTGGATGGGGATTTTGATGGAATCGCCGATGCTGCACCTGTACTGAAGGAGCATAATGTCATGAATAGGAGCATTACGAAGTTGTGGGCACAACCAAAGGCGTCCCTCACACCAAACACGCAGTCCGATGGCTTAACGACAGGACAAACTACACCTTCAACTCCAACCCAGGCAATCGATGGAGATGTCACAACACCAGGCAAGGCAGATAGGCATACAAATGGAGAGCCACACAAGAAGCGCCGTAAGGCAGAGAGAGAGCCAAAGAAGGAAGTCGACCGCACTCCACCCGCAGACATCTCTCTCGCCAACCTCGGCGGCGTCGACGCCGTTATCGAAGAACTGAACGAACTCGTCGCCATGCCCATGCTCTACCCCGAAACATACCTCCGGACCGGCATCCAGCCACCCCGCGGTGTCCTCCTCCACGGCCCGCCCGGATGCGGCAAGACGATGATCGCCAACGCCTTCGCGGCCGAAATAGGCGTCTCCTTCATCCCGATCTCGGCGCCCTCGCTCGTAGCCGGCATGTCCGGCGAATCCGAGAAGAAGATCCGCGAGATCTTTGACGAAGCCAAGAAGATGGCACCCTGTCTCGTCTTTATCGATGAGATCGACGTTATTATGGGGAAGCGCGAGAGCGCGCAGCGTGAGATGGAGAAGCGTATTGTTGCGCAGATGCTGACGTGCATGGACGATATGGCGCTGGAGAAGACGGACGGAAAGCCCGTTATCATCATCGCTGCCACCAACAGACCCGACAGCATCGACCCCGCTCTCCGTCGTGCTGGTCGCTTCAACAAGGAGATCAACCTCGGCGTGCCGAACGAGGCATCGCGCGAGAAGATCCTCCGCGCGCTGACCCAGAAGCTCGCGCTGCCCGACGAATTCGACTTCCTCAAGCTCGCAAAGATGACACCCGGTTTCGTCGGCGCGGATCTCAACGACGTCGTCTCCGTTGCCGGTACAGAGGCGATGAAGCGCATGATGACAGCGCTCAAGCAGCGCGTCGTAGACACCCCCATAACCTCCCCCACACCCCCAACAGACGTCATGGAAATCGACAGCATCCTCACTGCCGCCTCCACCTCGGTCACCACCTCCTCTGACCCAATCGCGCACCCAACACCCCTCTCCGCCCCCCTCCGCCTCCTCCGCAGCCTCGTCAAGCACGCCGGCGAAACACCCCCCGACGGCGACTTCTCGATCACCTATGACGACTTCCTCGCTGCGGTACCCAAGGTGCAGCCGTCCGCACGCCGTGAGGGATTCGCTACAATCCCCGACACAACGTGGGCGCACATCGGGGCCCTGCACACCGTGCGCGAGCAACTGACTATGGCGATCATCGAGCCCATCCGCCGCCCCGCTGCATTCGCGCGCGTGGGTATCACAGCTCCCACTGGTGTCCTGCTCTGGGGACCCCCAGGGTGTGGTAAGACGCTCCTAGCGAAGGCAGTGGCGAATGAGTCAAAGGCGAATTTCATCTCCATCAAGGGTCCCGAGCTACTTAACAAGTACGTCGGCGAGTCCGAGCGGGCAGTACGACAAGTCTTCGAGCGCGCGCGCTCCTCCGTCCCCTGCATCCTTTTCTTCGACGAGCTAGACGCACTGGTGCCTAAGCGTGAGGACTCCCTCTCCGAAGCAAGCAGCAAGGTCGTCAACACCCTCCTCACCGAACTCGACGGCCTAAGCAGCCGCGCGGGCATCTACGTCGTCGCCGCCACAAACAGGCCCGACATGATCGACCCCGCGATGCTGCGACCCGGCCGCCTCGGAACGAGCGTCTTCATCGACCTCCCCAATGCGGACGAGCGCGTTGAGATTCTGCGCGCGCTGTATGCGAAGGCGTTGCCGGGGGCGGTGATGGAGGGCTTGGAGGAGGTGGCGAGGGATGCGAGGGCGGAGGGGTATTCAGGGGCGGATTTGGGGAATTTGCATCAGGCTGCTGCGGTGGCGGCGTTAAGGAGGGATGGGGGGAGTGAGGAGGTTAGGATTGAGAGGGTGGATTGGGAGATGGCGCTGGGGTCGGTGAAGCCGAGTGTGAAGGATGCGGGGAAGTATCGGAGGTTGAAGGAGAGGGGGATGTAGGGAGGGTTTTGGTCTTGGGGATGACTTGATGATGATGGTGTTTTGCATTTGTAGGAGTTTTGAGATAGAGATCATGGATGTTGTTGGCACTTGTCTTTGATTATGTGCATCTGTGAGGTCTGTATTATACATGTTTTGGCTGTTGACAAAAGTCCTCCAACCTTTAATGCTTCATGCTTCATGCCTTGCATGGGTATCATGCTTCCATACAAACAGTGCAAACAAAGTATATGCCCCTGTCGCAGAAGGGCCAATATATGCTCTTCCCCAACCGCCCTTCCCACGCCGAGTTGTTAGTTAACAACCGTCTATATAAATCTACTCCTGCTACATGGATAAAACCACAAGCTAGCCACCTCTCACTGAAAGATGCATCATCGAGCATCTAAAACCCGTCACGTCTAGTCCAAGGCGTCAGTATACCTCAGCACAGCCCAACATATATTTGTGACCTACTCTTCGTCTCTCGTATCCCCTCCACACCAGTATTAAACCACATGACTTCAAGCCGTTGAATGCCTTTCCCAAGCCGTCCGTCAAGGTCGACCCTCAATCAATCCAACACAATAACCTCCCCCGGTCGCGGCGTACTCCTCGAATACATCTTCGGTCCATTCGGCGCCGCTCCAGGAGCGACTTCATACCGCACCTCCTCTCCCCGCGGTCTAACCTGTCGCGTCACATATCTTGGAGCCCCAATGTCCTCTTGAGGTCGTGTCCGTACTTCCCGGAACTGCTGGTCTCGTGAAGGACTAATATGACAGAGGATGGCGTCAGCGAACTGACAGAGAAGAAGAGAGAGAGAAAGATAAAACACAAGACTTACACGCGTCGATACTCTACAGGCTGCGATTCAAAGTCGCTGTATGCGCGTTCGGCTGGTAGAAGTCTGGCTGGTAAAGCAGAACGCGGACGTTCAGCTGCTAAGGGTCTGGGTGGAAATTCAGAACGCGGCCGCTCAGCCGGCGGAGGCCTCGGCGGTAACTCAGAACGCGGACGCTCAGCTGCTGGAGGTCTCCCTGGCAATGCAGCATACACCGGCGCCGGGGCACGAGACTGATACTCTGCCTGCTCGCGGGCCACCGCAACAGGGCGCTGATAGTACTGTGGCTCCTGTGCAGTATAGCGCCGCTCATACTCCCCTGGCCGGCGGTTCTCAGACACATAAGCACTCGGCTGCTGCTGCTGCTCCACGACTCGGAGCTGCGAAGGGCCAGGCTCAACTCGCTGCCGCATGGGCGCCTGAGACTCACCTCGCTGCGCACGATCATCCAAAGAAAGCTTACCGAAAGCCGCGTCGTGGTCTGGCACATGTCTGACAGGCCGGAGTTCTCTGGGCGCCAGAGGCTGCTGAGACATCAAGGGCGGCTGGCTATCGACGACGGCATTCTGAGGGAATGCGTTGTCGTAGCGGCGCGCCTCTATCCCTTGGGACGACGCGGCTGATGAAGATGAAGGAAAGAAACGGTCATCTGCACGCGGTACTGGACGGAGACGAACATACTCAATGCCAGGGTTGGCGGGCTGGAAGACGCCAGGGTCTGCAGCTACGCGGCGGCGCTTGGGCACGACCTCGGGCTCATCGACGTAGATGACGTTGGAGTGAACGGGGAGGGGTCTGAAGCGCTTGGGCTCAGGCTCACCGCGTGTGTACAATACCTGTTCTTCATGGGCCCGCGGTGGGGCGTTCCTCACCTGCCGGGCACTCATCATAACTGGCGAATCTCTCCTATCCGGGTGGTCGCTGGGCAAATCGCCGCGCTCAATGGACGGGAGAACATCGTGCGGACTGAATGGACGAGTCGTACCGGCCAGCTGGCGCGGTTCTCGAGCTCGCGGTGCATCGGATCTCCGGGGTTCACCGGCTTCAGCAACTAAGGGCCGGTTCACATATTCATACGTTGACCTGGGTGGTGGATTTTTGTACTGATCAAGGATGTTGGACCTCAACATTACCTCTCGTTGGACGTAGTGGCCCGATTCTGGTGCCCGACTAACAGGTAGCTGTTGGTATTGGACAGATTCCAAAGGTCGGCTGACAGGTAACTGCTTCCTGTTATCAGTACAAATGGTGCTCCCTCCTTCTTTCAAACTTACCTCTCGATATCTGGGCTGATTCTCGACAACGTTTATCTGTAAACGTTGTGGCTCTTCAGCTGGCAGCCGTTCATCGCCGCCATAAAATCCGGATACATTATTGGCCGGTCTGTGAGCCTGTCTGGACTCATTATTCCTCCGGTCATCAAACAACGGCTGTCCGGATGGTTCTGAATGCGTAGCTTGTTGCCGCTTCTGGGCGTCTTCCCAAGCTTGATAACGCTTGAAGCCTCGCCTCGCCTGCTTATCTTTCCACCCCCTCGCCTTCTTGGAGCGTGTGCGTGTTGCAATTTCAGAGTAGGCGTTTCCTTCGTCTCCCTGGCTTGGCTGCTCCATATTTCTCCTCGGGTCATCAACATGGAATCTGTTCCCTTGTCGGGGTGGGTTGGTTCCTTGTCGACGTGGTGCGGCATGTACAACTTCACGTAGAAATTGAACCTCGTCATCATCAGATGCACTTTCTTCCACCTCTTCGCTTTCTTCGTCAGAGTCCGGAATCACAACGACTTCACGCAAGAGCTCATCTAGCTGATCCCGGCCCGTTTCTTCGTCTCCGCGCCATTTCATAATAAAATCTAGGCAGAGTGGCTCCACCACTCGTCTCGCGTTGAGATAATCCGTCTCGTGCAGCAGCTGGTCGTATCTGGTGTGGTTATGGCGGATGTGAGCGTTGGCGGCAAGCTGCACCCGGCGTGAAAGGGTGAGCTCAGGTTGTAGCCCAACCACAGGCTTACCCTGGAAGATAGCTCCTTTCTGAAAGGCATGCTGGATGATCATCTCTCGATCAGTGTTCGGAATCCTGGGGAACAAATCCCGCAGGGCCGCATCTGCCTGTTTGTTTATTTCTTCCTGAGTCTCTGGGATCTCATCTCCTGAATTCGCGACGATGGGTTTGCCATCGCCTGTGACGGCCTGCAAGCCCCCGAGGGTGGACGCGGCTTGGTCGACAATGTAGCTTCGAAAATGAAACCCTATTCGATGGATATGATCAAACAAGTTGTGGTTTTGCTCTTTCGTATTCTAAATCCACCCCGTCAGCAACACGCCCACCCTTCCCTCCGGCAAAAACCTACCGAAACAATAAAAATCATCGCCCCCTCCTCCCTCGACACCTCCTTACACGCCTTACTCAACTCCGGATTCCCCACCGGCACAAACGTAAACCCGGCCGGCGGCGTCTTCTCATTCGTAATACAAAACTCCAACTTCTTCTTCCTCTCCTTATTCTCCGTAAACTCCCAGTACGAGTTCGCATACTTGAGCTTCGCATGCACCGGCGCGGCGACCAGGTCCGGGCGCGGCAGCTGCGGCGCCCGCAGCTTCGGCACCTTCGCTACCCTCGCCGCATCACGCCCCTTCTTGCCCTTGCGATGCTTCTGCACCGCTGCCGGCCGGCGCGCAGCGGCGTCCGCGTGCGCAGCGCCGCGGGCTTTCTCGCGCGGCATGGCTGGAGGCGGGCGATGGCTTACCTTGGTGCCTGGCGGCGCGGGGCTGACATGGTTTCTAGAGCGTTAGTTGGGGTGATGGGTACTGAGAAAGTAGTGAGACGGGAAGGAAATGATGGTGAGTCCTGTTGTCCTTTACTTCGCGGACAAGATGGTTAGAAGCTGGGGCCCTGGCTTGTGCTTGGGTGAGCTTTTTTTTTTGCCTCGACGACGAAGGTGGAGGTCGTGGGGATGCGCCACGATCGTCGGTGTGTTTTGCCGGTGTGAGAGATGGGCTGGGTGCAGGCGGCTAGGTACGGTAACCCGAAGGCAACCACATTGCAGATTCTCTTATCCGCGATTGCGGGGATCAATAAAGTCTATGACATCATCGTGAAAAGGGGGGTTTGCTTGACTCGGGTTGCTTAGCTTCCCGAACGCTGTGACAGCACGCACAGCGAGTCTGATTTGGAAAAGATGGGGTTCGTCACTGTTACACGCTTACTATCTAATTAAGTTATACCAAAATCAAGTTTATTCTTTGATATTCAGCAATGCTACTATCGCGCTTTCGCTATAAACCACACAGGTAGTGTAATGTACTAAACTATACACGGGAGCCACCCAGGGAACTAAACAACCATCCCATGCTCATCGTGACATATGCACTCCCCAGCCAACGCGCATCACTTGTCTTCAAGTGCATTGATGTGCTTCTTTAAGAACTCAAATACCGAGAAGAAGATCGCGTTGACAATGGCGGAACGGCTCATGGATACCCCTATTCCCCTGTACATTCGTTTATTGGAGAATTGGATCTTGGGTTTCTTCATGAGGTCGCCTTTCTGGTGCATGAGACAGTTGCGTTGGAAAATGCTCTTTGCCGAGTCGATGGGGTAGATCAGAGCCCAGCTTACGACGCCGCAGAGACCTCCCGCGCCAGCTACCGCTACTGGTGAGGTGGTCGTGTTGTCACCGCGGTAAGTAAGTAGGACCTGTTTGACGCTCTCATAGGTCATAA
Source organism: Pseudogymnoascus sp. VKM F-4518 (FW-2643) (assembly GCA_000750925.1). NCBI lineage: Eukaryota > Fungi > Ascomycota > Leotiomycetes > Thelebolales > Thelebolaceae > Pseudogymnoascus > Pseudogymnoascus sp. VKM F-4518 (FW-2643). The sequence continues at coordinate 21,161 of JPKC01003643.1, forward strand.
AGTAGATTGCCGTGCCTAGTGTATCTCGGACTGGAAGCCACTGTTAGTCTATATCATGAAACGGTTCGATATGTCCACTTACGGAGGTGGAGGCTGAACCCCGAATATAGACCCCCAATGCCACGTGTCTTGACAATGTGTTGCGCAGTGCTCCATGTTCCTTTATTCTGATAACTGGCAGCAATAGTATTGCTGGATGCGGTATTGCTAGTTCCAGTTGGGTCTGTCAGGGAGCTGGTGATGTTCTTGCCAGCCATCAATACCGAGACCTGAGCGCTTAATTTGGTCAACTCGAACGGGCCTATTGAATTGTGTCAGTCGGTAGCTTGTTAGAAGAGCCGAGATAACTCACAGGCAACTATTGTAATAAAAGAGCCAGCTGTTGCGCCCGCCGCTCCGACGCATGCTAGCGTTGAGAAGCTAGGGTAGTTGCCAGGAGTGTTGATGCGGCTCATCGGGTCCACCCCAAAGTTACGCTTCATCCAGCCGGAGTAGGTATATTTTGACCTCTGGTACACGGACATCGACACTGTCCGCACAAACGTAATGGACGCGACGGGAGCCGTGACACCTGTTTGCTTCGGTTATTAAGAGCCCACAAGCCACATATGGCATCCGTTTGCATACCTCGAAAGAAGCCCCTTATCTTCTCCGTCTGGTAGGTCTTGTGCACGCAGTCGATGAAGCTGTTGTATCTGTATGTCTGCATTCGCGTCTTCACCGAGTCCAGCGGGAACTGCATTTATCACAATGATTAGCATGGGCTCCCTACTAGCTGCGGGGTAAAGAGCGGGACTCACAGAGAGGATGGTGGACATGACGCTGCTGCTGCTCGCCGCGATCTCGGTCCTGTACCGCTTGAGGAAGCGCTTCGGGGGAGGAACCGTGGAGCCAAAGGGCACCAGGGCCTCAACGGGGGCCTGGGAGTGGGCATTCTGAGTAGATGGTATTCGGCTCATGCTGTCGCAGGGAGTAATCGCGGCCGGCGAAGGAGACAATGGCCTTGGAAGACCAATGTTCCTCAACGCAGTCGCGAAAGGGCGCGGAGTAAATAGAAGTCCATGAGCAGTTTGAAGCGAAGTTCAAACTCTCGGGAAGTATTTCAGAGGAGGATGATTAGTTTGCGACCATGTTGTTGATCGTTTGTCAGAGAGTGAGAAAGGTGAGAAGGATGAGGGAGAGTAGGGGGATTGTATGTACAAGAGTCAGTCGTCAAGTCAGTCTTTGGGTTTTGCGGGGTGTTGATAGCGCACTACAAGTATACACGCACAAGCTGGATTCCCTCTATTGTGGACAAGGGTGGACAAGGGGTGTAGGTGCGGGTCATATAGCGGTTTTAGCGGTTTAGATAGCCAATCACAGAAGGAGACGATGAGAGTTCAGGCCAATCACAGATGATCATTTATCGTTGAGGAGGGAGCCAAATGTGCACCAGGGTGGGACGGGTGGCGAAATAATCCGAGATTGGGTACTTTGGTACATCGTGAAGCCAATGAAGCCAGTTGAAGCCAATGAAGAGCAATTGGGGCCAATGAAGCCAATGAAGCCAATAAAACCAGTGATGGCAATCTTTAGAGGGGAAGCAAACCCCATTGGTGTGATATCTGTCGTTTAGTATCAGTCAGTAGTATGGTCGTAGTATTGGTGATTGATTGATGTGCAGTTGAAGAAGAAAATAGACGCGCATTCACAAGTACATGAAGTCTTTTTGAACTACATTTCCTACATTTACTACATTACTATCTATATATTACTATAGTTATGTACATACAGTACAGTACTATAGTAAATCAGACGCGACTCATATATCGCACATCGCACATCCCACATCGCGCGTGTAGAGACAGCGGCTTACCGGGTTTGATCTTTCGTTCTTCCCCTTCCCTAGTCTTCTGGCTACCTAATCTTCAGCTGATTTTCCCGATTTCCTTTCCCATCATGCAACTCTCCTGCTCATCCGATACGATACGATACGTGTTCAATATAAAATAATTTCCCGCAAAAAAGGCGTTACTCTTGTAATACATATAAAATCATAATAATCACACACAAACACCGTCGAGTGCTCTACTTTATCGCGTCTTTTCAATTTAATCAATAGAAAAAAGCGCGTGTGCGGCGATTTCGTCGTTGATGGAGCCGCGAAATGAGTCACGTGCGGCCCAATGAAACAAGGGGTGGCCAAATAGTTCTTAATATAAATAAGAGGTCCGCCCATTCCCTGTCTGGCCTTCGAAGCTGTTAAACTCGCTTGCGCCGCGTCAAGTTAAGAACATCACAACAACAACCAACTCAAGTCTTCAATACTTGTCTTTGGTTTCACTGAACTCGACTACACCTTCACTGTGTGTTGTCGCCCATTTGTCATTTATCCAGTCATACAGTTTATATATTCAATAACGCGATCAGCCTATTAATTTTTATCTCCGGCTGTTGGCGCATTCGTAAACGTCGCTGCGTTATCTGGGGCGGGATTCGTTTGTTGATGGCCGTGATGACTTCACTTCCAGATCACAACGTTCTCGGAGAGAAGTCGCACCCGGTTCCATCCCCAGACAAGATGGCTCTGGATCTGGGCATCAACGGGTGAGTCTCCCCTCGAGCTTTCCTTGCGCTCCCTCTTGCAAAGTGTCCACAATATTTATCTGTGAAACCCTCCAGTTCCGCAAACCACGATGAATTAAGCCACGACTCAACTCAACCCGAATCCACCCTCACCTCCAAGACCGATAGTACACCTGACGTCGTCGCTCCAGTAACAGCTGCCAATGGTGATCATAACGCGAACGCATTTGCAGTAAACACCGCCGTGGAAAGTTCGCATACTGTTGGTGGCGCGCAAACAGAAGACGCGCCGCTTGTCGCTGACATCGTCGAGGAGGCGAGCACCGCACCAGCCGAGGTCGCGCAACCTTTACAACCAACAAGCGACGCGACTTCTGCCGCTGCACCTTCTGTCGACCTTGCAACTATTCCCGCTGGTGACAACCAAATCGAATTAGAAGCAACAACAATCATACCACCAGTTATATCTGCGCCAGAGTCCGACTTAAGAGAGAACCCGTCGCCAGTTACACAAGAACAAGCTGCTGCGATCCAGGACGCGAAGACCGATCGCGATCTACGCGACGAGACCGAAACCCCGAACGAGCCGGTTCCCACCGCAGAAAACGAACAACCTCAACCCAGCTCCTTCAACACCTCTGTGGGATCGATAGATCCACTCCCATCATCCGATCCGATTAAACCCGCGAGTATGTCGAACCTCGATCTCAACACCAGCATCCCAAGCCCCGCCGTGTCAATTGCGCCATCCGCTGCTGAGCCTACCCAAGACACAGAGATGGCCGACGCGCCTCAAGCATCATCCAAGGTGTCGCGCGAACGCGAAGAAGATCCTGAGGATGAGCCATCCGCAAAGCGAACCAAACTCCAGGATGGCGAAGGTGTTGCACCCACCGATCTGCCAGCTGCCCAGAATGGCATTTCTGGCCAGGCACCTGCGCCTGCCATTGAAGACGATGGGCCACTTACACCATACCAAACCAAGGAGATCGGGAAGGCACTTAGATCGGCCAAGAGTACGAAGGATGGCAAAAACTTCAAAGCTGCAGTTGTTGACCTGTGGCCCGCCATTAGAGAAGGCTATTTGGCTAGGGTCGAGAACCCAATCGATCTCTCTATCATTGAGCAAAAGGCCAAAGCGGGCTACAGTTCCATGGCGGACTATATCAAGGATGTTGAGCTCCTTTACCAAAACTGCGTAACGTTCAATGGGATAGATCATGAGGTCACTCGCAGCGCCATCAACGTTCGCGACAGCTTGATGAGCAAGCTCCCCGCCAAAGGGCCTCCAAAGGTGGAGAAGAAGAAAAAGGCTACTCCAGTCCCATCTGCGCCACGACACGTCCAAGAGAGACGGCAGTCGCGCGGAGCTCATACTGGCGGCGCAGGGTCACCTACGACTTCTGGAGGTGCCGCACAAACCTTTGCACTCGACCCGTCGGGAACACCTCTTATCCGCCGCGATTCCACGAAAGCCGGAGATGGTGGGCGACCAAAGCGTGAAATCCACCCCCCGAAGTCGAAGGATCTGGTGTACAATGCCAGACCCAAGAAGAAGAAGTTCGCGACGGAGCTCAAGTTTTGCGAGGAGGTCCTCAATGAACTCAAGAAGCCTAAATACCAGGGTATAAATGCCCCATTCCTCATTCCTGTCGATCCCGTCGCACTTGGCATTCCGGAGTACTTCAAGATCGTGAAGTCGCCCATGGATCTCTCCACCATCACGGAAAATCTCAACAGCGGACACTACGCAAACTCCAAGGATTTCGAGGCCGATATCCGTCTCATGTTCAAGAACTGCTACAAGTTCAACCCACCTTCGACGGCGGTCAATGTCATGGGGCAGGAGCTCGAGGCAATTTTCAACTCTGAGTGGCAGCGCAAGGGACAATACCTCGCTGATCACGCAGTTTCCAGCGCTGCCACCCCTGAGAGTTCTGGTGAATCTGGAGATGATGAGAGTGAAGAGGAAGATGCTGAGGAGGACCATAACTCCGGTGCGGCAAACATTATTCAAGCTCGTCTCGTTGAGGAACAGAAGAAGCTCATCGAAATCATGTCTGCGAAGAAGGCTGACCAAGCACTGATCCGTATGCAACAAGAGATGGTCGCCATCGTCCAGAAGCAAGTCGACGAGGTCGCTAAGCGCTCAGCCGCGAGCTCCAAGAAGTCCAAGGCCAAGCCCGCCAAGAAATCGGCTGGTGGCAAGAAAGACACCAAGGCCGCCAAGTCTAAAGGCTACCGCCCCAAGAACATTGGCTTCGCCGAGAAGGAGCAAATCTCCAACGGCATCGCCCAGCTCGAGGGTCGCCCTATGGAGCAGGCCATCGCGCTCCTGAAAAAGGATCTCCCCGATCTCGACCTCGAGAACAACCCCGAGCTCGACATCGACCAGTTCAGCAACAGCACCTTGAGCAAGCTGCATGATCTCATTCAGCGATATGCTCCTCATTGCATCCCGGCGCCGGAGCCGCGCGCGCCACGCGCCCAGAAGCCTGCGAAGCCAAAGAAGAACAAGCCAATGAGCAAGCACGAGCAGGAGAAGAAGATTGATCAGCTCAGACAGCTGGAGCAGCAGTTTAAGCGCCACGGCTCGTCGGAGGAGGCTAAAGTTGTGCCTTGTGAGTATTCCCGTCCGCATTATGTGGGCAGTGCAGTAACTAACATCCCACCAGCTGTCGAGCAGTACATGTCTTCGTCTGGGGATGAATCTCCTTCTGACTCGGAGGAGGATTAGATCTCCGGATGCACTGCTAATGCACGCTACACTCTTGCTGCACAATCCGCCGCTTGCGCTCTTCTTGTACATCGTTCGCCGCCATCACATTACTCGCTGCCATCCCGGCCCCGCGCGCCGCGCACCGCCAAGCCTCGCTGCTGTATGATTCGCCCACCCACGCCAAGATCTAACTCGGACATTCAATTATTCAAACTATGCATGCACGGCCTGGCGGAGCAGCGAGAGAAATATCTGTATTTATAGGATTCGGAAAAGTTGTCGCCACGTCATGAGGGGATGTATATTATGTCACAATTAGCTTCTTCAAGGGGAGTGAGAGAGAGATATGGGGAGGAGATATGAGGAGGATAGGAGAGAGATGAGATGGGGATGGGATGAGGAGCGCCAGACCGAACCTGCTGATGGTTTTCGTTGCGGATTTTTTTCTTCTCCAGGCAGGGCGACTTGCGGGGTTGATTCGGACGGATGATGGGATCTGATTGAACCGGTGCTGCGATCGAGATGCGGCAGCCGGGGATCCTGGGGGCAGGGGAGGTGATAACCTGGTGGTCTGGCGCGGGGGGGTTAGATGGATGTCCTTGATGCGATTGCTGGGGGAGTGGGAAGAGATAGCTATACGGTTTGCATCGCCCCTTGGCCTCGACGTCGCGGACCTATGATCGATGGATACGGAGACCAATAGCTACCAGCGCAAGCAAATCAAATGAAGAAACTTGATAAATCACACGTATCAATGCCGTGACGTGCCATTGTAATGTAATGACTTGATTGTATTTCTACACAGATTACTGTATCCCCGAACTCCGCCTTTTATTTTACTCCTCTTACGACAGACAGATAGCAGTGACACCAACTAGCCAACCTCAACCCCCTCTAGCCCATCCAGCACCTCCTCCACAACCCCACTCGACAAAACCCTCCCCACCATCCTCTTCACCATCTCCCTCCCCGTCCCACCCCTCCTCGCGCTCCACACCCCCTCCTCACTCCCACTCTCCACCTTCGCCGCTGCATCTCCCCCCGTCGCCGTATTCAAATAATTCGGCACCCCCGGCGGCGTCAATCTCGCCGGCGGATCAATCGTCCGCGCACTCAACAATCTAATATCCCTCTTCCTCGCCTCACCACCCTGCATATCAACATCCCCCCCCTCATCCGCACCCGGCACCGCGCGATCCGCGACCGAAACAGCGAGCACCGCATCCGCAACAGCCAGCTCCTCCTTACTCGGGTCGAAGAGCACGTTCTCGCCCACGGCGATGACGAGGATGGTCACCGGCGGCCGCGAGGTGGCGGCGTGGCGCGGGTACAGCGGGACGGCGGCGTCCCAGTCGTCGTTGAAGAGGGGGTCTTCGTCGCGCTCGGATTTTAGGGCTGGGAGGCGGGTGGAGAGGAGGGCGAGGTAGGTGGTTAGGGAGAGGAGGGGGAGGGGGTAGGAGAGAGGGGGGGAGAGGAGGAGGATCTAGTGAGGGGGGTTA
>JPKC01003644.1:0-28141 GCA_000750925.1 Pseudogymnoascus sp. VKM F-4518 (FW-2643)
TTTGTGTTTTCGTGACCGACTCGCTTGGGTGACCGACTCGCTTGTGAAATACGTTAGATTATTAAATTATGGATTTCCCCCTTACTTGAGGATACTGCTTGCACTCACTGTACGGTGAACATCCATCCATTGACCGGAGATATGTCGAGAACGCGCATGTGTTTGCAAGGGCTTGTTTCTTGAACCTAAGCGTCTTTCAAATTCTGCATACCCCACAATACCATGTGCCTCTGTACTCCTTTACCTTGTGGTCACCCCGCACTAGGCTGTCTCAGATATGATAGCCGATGTAACATTCTGGAAAATCTAGAGGCGGCGGCCGTAGCACAAATGCGGCACAGGAAATTGCCGGATCCAGAAACATAAACCCCAATGTGTAACTTTGAGTAAATTAGGGGTCCAATATTTTATCCAGGCGTATCAGGAAGCAACATCGTAGTCCACGTCGGCCTATTGGGAGGTTATTTCTCAAGCCTCTTCAGCTGCGTATGTTTCTATAATACATTCTAGAATGGCCACATCTTCGTCGCCTCATCTGCCGTTTCTCTCCCTCCATTCGCTCGATGAATAACCCGAGAAGTTCCTTGTTCTGCCTCTGCTTCTCTTCAAAATCTAACTCTGGCGAGATCCACCCATCCGCATCCGCGTCAAGGCAGGTCTTTGCCAGCTCTTGGACCGCATGCCAAGCATGGTAATCTTGGAACCGTAGCTCATTCTCTTGGATTTCAGCATCACTAAATGAATATGGACAACTGCCTGTGAATCCCAATGAAACCCAGCTCTGAAATATTTCAATGAGACAGGTTCGTAGCGGTATGACTCCGTACTCAGATACTTCGCTGCATCTGACGAAGAACTCTTTGAAGACACGTGGTATATTCATAGCATCATATGCCGGTCTATTCTCCTCAAAATTAGCCAGTTCATATGCCTTGGCTACTCTAGTCTGGTTCCACTCCAGCATGGCGAGAGCCTTATCGTCCGAGTCTAGATTTTCAAAGTCATCGGGAAGCTTGGGTAGCACATATCCTTCTGCATAGTTTGAAGGCGGCTTTAAGAATATTGGCCACTTTTCTTGGAGAAATGCGGGGAGGATCGATATTGACTGCCAGTCGATAAATGAGACGATTCGCGACTGTTCGTCGGGTGATACAAAGATGTTTCCCATGTGCAAGTCAGAATGCCAGAGGATAGGCTGTGAGTGACGGGAAAGGATCGGGTGCCTGTCCAACAATTCCATGATTTGAATGGCGTCTCGTAGGAGAGCTATCTGTTCAGCGCTAGTTCCATGATAGAACATGCCCAACTGCGTTTGCAACTCGTGGGAAATTTTACTGATTTGGGTGTTTGCAATGGCTTTTCCAAAGGCTGATATGGAACTCCCTAGTCGCAAAATTTAGAAAGACTCCACAGTTATATGATTCCAGGTTCTTACATGGCCCTTTATCAACATCCATTGAGTTATCGCTGATTTGGAGCATATACGCACGTTCGCATGATGGCCCACGCAGTATGAGCCTGGAGAACCCAGGGGCTGATACCGGACAAGATCCGGGCAGGAATCACGAAGGTACAGGCTGCCATATGCCGGGAATCGAATGGACGCGAGCTGATTCTCAAGTTTGGTCAAGCTTTTGATGAGTTCCATTTTGCTGAGCTGCTTCATCTCGCCCCATCGTTGGAATAGTTGAACTCCTTTCGCCTTTTCCATTACAATGTACTCAGCTCTCACAGGGTTCAAAATATCGGAGCTCCATGAGTAGACGCTTGGAACTGGAAGATCCGTATTTTGCTTTACTATTATTGCGTAAGCTTAAATTGCAGCCTCCGGTGCTAGAGTGGCACATACTATACTGTAGAACAGCCACTTCGGAAGCTGTCGTCAATTTTGGTGGTCCCACATTCCGACAGGGCTTCGCGATTACTTCAGTGCCATTCTTCCTTTTAATCAGAAATGCCTTGGCAAATCCGCCTTCCATCTTCTCGATTGCCGTTACCGGAGACGGTTCAGGGCCTGCAGCTGCTGAAACGTCGCAGAGCGCATCGACATCAAACTTCACATAGCGCAGCTCAAGTTGGCGCTGTTCATCGATGAGGAAATGGCCATTGGTGTATGCAAAGAGCTCCTCACGGTCAATGGATTTACCTGCTTGAGTTATTAGTGAAGAGATCGTGGAATTGTTTCTTTCACTTGCCGCGACAGGTTATTGATAGCTCCTTTCTCAGTGGGTGGAAAGCTCTCAGCTTTCTGGAGACAAAACGCCTTCCAGCTGGCAGCATTTGAGCGTGCTTCGGACTATAAATACATGCTACTATAAGTATCGTATCTGAAGATTCAGTACGTAGCTTGCCACTCCGCCTGCTGCATTCTGTCAGGGCATAGTACAGTATGGTGTTGTTTGTTGTTTGTTGTCACCTTGGACCCCTGATGGTCAAGTTAACTGTGAACTCATCGCCAGCCTCGGTCACAACCACCCCAACGATTTTGTCAGCCTTGCATAAGGAAAGTTGTGTCTCAACTATGTGGAGTCGCTTCCGGATTTGTCATCGAAAATGATTTCTGGATTCTGATTTTAGGGAAGAGGGAACCATCCAGAGAAATTTAAATAATGAACATTTACTAGCTTAAGGTATTTACCTGTGAAACTCTCTATTTACGTGCTCTTTTCTATCTGAATTTACAATACCCGTAGAGTTTACAAATTCGATGTGAGGCCTCTATTTGAAGCAACAGCTCGGATTTGCAAAGAGCAAACCGATGCACAAACAGACATTATGCGGCATCCCCAACACCAACCACAAACTGATACATTGCAAGAGACAGTTACATGCAAGAGGCTGTAATAGTCAAAAGAGTAACATATCTGCGCATAAATTACGGTGGAAAGTTCTAGCCTTGTTTTCTCCATTCCGCCTGGCCGTGAATTGGGTCCGTTGGTTGGAAGGCTGAGCCATCAGCCACGACAGAGACGCATTTGATGCCATGCAATCACCCATTCAGCGCAGGATATTCGTTTGAACTGTTGACCTGATTTTCACTTTTGGGCTTGACTTTTAGGTAGCGATGAGGATGCCTACTCGTCTTGGATTCGCGGCTGGTGGCGTAGGATGCCAGAGGCGCACTGTACCTGGCAACTCCTACAAGGCCCTTGAGACTATTGAGGCTGAGGTGAAAGAGGTAAAGTATGCGATCTATAATAAATAGTATGAACTTCCCATTAGCTGAAAGACGAAGTTTTGTTTATCAGCGAGGTAGTTTGGCTTCCATACGTCACATCGTCCTTTCAAGCTCCTACAGGTTGCTCCCGAATCCAAAAGATTATCAGCTTCTGTCAGTCCCTTGGGTTCCCTCAGACAGATCGCCTTCCTGAGTCTTTCATATTTGATTTTCTACGCCCACTTTCTTCTCGTATCTACAACACACTTTGTGTTCTTCACTACAAGAATCACCCGCGATCATGACGACTGTCGATTACACCGCCACGAACGGAACTTCATCCGCAAAAGCAAAGATGGAGTTGACGAAGGCACTCAGAATACAGCTCTCGAACCCAGCTCAGCTGGATAAAATCGACAAGCTTCGCGAGCTGGGGGTTGCCAAGTTTGTCGCTCTCCCACAGCTGGTTGTCGTTGGCGACCAATCTAGTGGCAAGAGTTCCGTTTTGGAAGCAGTGATGGAGCTACCACTTCCTCGGGATAGTGGTCTCTGCACGAGATTTGCGACGAATATCACGTTTCGAAGGTCACCTCAGAGAAGCATTGCTGTTTCGATCATTCCCGGGCCTACGCGGTCCCCAGCGAAGGCAGAAGAGCTGAAGGCATACAAGAAGTCTGGTTTGACTACGCTTGATGGCCAGACTTTCCTATCGATCTTGAAAGATGCAAGTATTTTACTCTATTGCCAATGGCGGTTTACTAACACTCGATAGGTTTGTCAAGTCATGGGAGTCACCGGACCAGGAGAATCTCCGAGTGCTGTCAAATCCACGTTCAGTGCAGACGTCTTCAAAGATAGAACTGAGTGGCCCAGACCGCGAGAATTTGAGCATTATCGATATCCCTGGTATTTTCAGGACTGCTACGGAGGGTGTCACTACCAAGAACGACATTGATCTGGTAAAGAATATGGTCAGGGATTGGATTCAAGACGAGAGAACCATTATTTTGGCGGTCGTGTCTGCGAACGTCGATATTGCAACACAAGAAATTTTGACCGTAAGTCATTGAGGTCAAGTTTCCAAGATCAAACCTAACTGACATCTATCAGATGGCGGAGAAAGCAGATCCAAAGGGTCTTCGGACTTTGGGAGTGTGAGCTATGCATCTCTTATGGACAGGAAGTAACATGTTAACAATATGTGCAGATTGACAAAACCTGACCTTGTTGATGATGGTGCCGAGCATCAAGTCATAGACCTTGTGAGGGGAAAACGCAATAAGCTCAAGCTTGGATACTGCATTGTTCGCAACTGCTCCCAGAAGGAGCTCGACACCGATTCCGACTCCCGTACTCTCAAAGAGCGTAAATTCTTCAACACCGAGCCATGGTCATCACTTCCTAAAGATCGGGTTGGCGTTAATGCACTGAAGAGTCGGCTTCAAGACCTGCTCTCCGAAATTGCCAAGAGGGAGTTTCTAAAGATCAAGAGCTAAATTGAACAGCGTCTTACATCCTGCAAGAAGCAGTTGATTAAGATGGGTGCTGATCGTGAGACTTCAGAGCAGCAGAGACACTACTTGGAGGGAATCGCGGCTCAGTTTGAAGCCATAACCAAGGATGCGCTCAGCGCCAATTATTGTCGGCATGAAATATTCGAGGAGGACGATAACCTAAGATTGCCGACACTTGTCGTTGATCGGAGTGACCGTTTCACGAGAGACATCCAACGAAGAGGCCATACCGTTCCATCCAAAGAGATAGAAGTTGCGGAGGACGATAATTTGGAAGAGTCCGGTGGCTCTAAAGTTAAAGACACTGCCTTTACTTTGGCACAAATTGCAAAGGAGGACGGCAATGAAGTGACATTAGATTCCAAGAGCTCTGAATACCCGGAGCTTTTGGATGTCCTTCGACTTCATTTGCATATATCGCCCATAAAAGATGGCGATATCCTGGCTTGGATCGAAACCCAATATCGCAAGGCTAGGGGCTATAGTCTCGAGGTCATGGATCCTAATATCTTACCCATTCTCTGGCAGAAACAGTCGAGCAACTGGCGAGGTATTACGCTCTCTTTCATGAACGATATTATAATATTCGTGCATGACTTCATCTGTCGGCTCTTACGCCACGTATGCTCTGATGGCAAGGTCCGAAGTGGACTACTTGAGTTCATCATGGAGGATGTTCTTGGCAAGTACGCTACGGCCATAAAGCATGTCGAATTTATTTTGCGAGTCGAGAGCCATGGCACCCTTCTAACGAAGAACCATTATTTTGGAGATACGCTCAAAAAGATCCGCAATAACCGCATGATAAACGAGGCAAAGAAATCGGAGTTTACGACCACGATGATGAATGGAGCATCGCAGAGACCTTTCAAAGCTGTCAAAGTTTCTCACTTGGCTGACGTGACATCAAAGGGTAATCTGGAGCATGCAGTCGAGGACATCCACGCTGTATTGCACGCTTATTACAAGGTGGTGATGAAGCGTTTCGTCGACACAGTCGTGGCGCAGGGCGCGGATTTTTACCTGCTTACCAGCGATGAGAGCCCACTCAAGATCCTCACGCCACTGTTCATTTCGTCAATGACGTCTGAGCAGTTGGACGAGATTGCTGGCGAAGATTTGATTACGAAGAGAGAGCGGCAGGAGCTGAAGGAGGAGATCCAGGCACTGGAGCACGGAAGGAAATTATTGAGAGGCTAATGGGGGGACAAATCCTGATTGGTGGCATCCTTTCCAGTTGCCCATTTCCTTTCTTGTAATTACGGAATTAGATGTTGACTCTGGGAATTGCCATTGTTCCTGATCCGGTAGTTTGCTAGGGTAGATAGAGATCAGATGATACGTAATGGGCTCTACCTCAGAAACAGTTGCCTTCTGCCTTTCTCGGTTCGAAGTGATGTTGCCCAAAGCATGTGGACTTTGAATCGAAGATGAAACTTAACAGACTCACTCAATATGATTATTCTCATAATTTATTAGCCCGTGAAAGATAATTACAGTGGCTTTACAAATCCGTGGAACTAGCGTATTCAGAGGCCCCATATAAGTACCAGACTCCATCAGAGTATCGATGCCGCCCAAAATTCCGAAGTGGGACTGCCCATAAGATATATTTTTACAGGAACTGTAATTAAAATAAAGGTTCTCAGTAACTGAAGGCCAAAATTGTCATATCAGTCACTTAAAAGTAGAGTAAGAATAATAATTTCTATCATCTTCAATTCTGATCTCAATTCCCAGGCAACAGACGGTCCCACTCCAGACTCTGGGGCAGCACAAGTATGATATAATAATCGACTGATAGTCACGTGCAAGCCCTTCGACTTTTTCATGCCCCAACCCACCGATAGCAAACAGCCAACAAACACCATCAACTCCTTTCGGCATCCGACAGTCAATCCAGCAGTCAAGATGCCTCCACGCAAGTCTAAGAAGACGTCTGATACGATCAACTCCCGCCTCGCTCTCGTCATCAAGTCGGGCAAGGTCACCCTGGGATTCAAGTCGACGCTCAAATCTCTCCGATCGGGCAAAGCCAAGCTCGTCATCATCGCTGGCAACTGCCCTCCTCTCCGCAAGTCTGAGCTCGAGTGTGAGTGCCATTGTGCGTATTATATCGGGATCAGTAACTGACTGTATCATAGACTACGCCATGCTTGCCAAGTGCCCTGTCCACCACTTCAGTGGAACCAACGTACGTTTATAACCCCAACATACGGATTCGATATTATCCAATCTCCTTTACGGTGACGGCGCAAACGTGCAACAGTTGTCCTTGATGATGACCGACCCCTGGGGCGCCGCCACGAGAAGAAGCGTCGCTGGAAGTTTTGGAAGGTATAGTAGCTAACTGTCGTCCAGATTGACCTCGGAACGGCGTGTGGAAAGCTCTTCCGTTGCGGCACCATGGTTGTCCTCGACCCTGGTGACTCGGACATCCTGAGCCAAGAGACTTAAATGTGACTCTCATGCATTCGAATAGGAGGACTATTATCGCAGTGATATGTATGGCATACAGAGCATAGCACCCGAATCTGAACTTTGCTTCATTGACCTCGTCCTGGAATGTTCGTGCATGATGTTTTTTGATTTATTCAAGACTGGTGATGTTTAGGTGATGTCGAGAGACCAATTTGGGAGTGACCACAGGAATGGGAGTTGTGAGCTTGGTCAAGTGACACCCCCTCCTGCCATTTGATACCCAACGTGAACATGTCTGGTGTTACCAAAGGAAGAATCCCCATGAAGCCCAATACATTCGAGCAGCGACGTTGATGCCCCTCAAATGTGGATCCTTCAAATAGCCCCGCAAATCTCATTCAAGCGGGCCACGTCTCCGCTGCCAAGGCACGCCAACCAGGATGTTTCTCCGGCAATTGACCCAACGTCGCTTTTATCCAAAACACATTTTCAACTGCTTTATATAAATTTCCGGTGGGGAAGCGCTATGTATCTATATCGTAGGACCATTGACGGGATAATTGTGTCTCCGAACATGGGGTTCGCAATTAGCATGTGGTTTACTGGCGGCTATGCATTTACTCGCAAGGTTTGTTATTAATTGCGGTTCGGCAGGCCGATGGCATGAGTACCGATCCCATTACGTTGGAACAGTTTAAAAGCTTGGGGAGTGCCCTTTTTTTCATTCGTGCTGTAGTATGCTTGTCACCATGCGTTCCATTTCTGTTGTCGTAGCCTTTTCGTCGCTGGCGTCAGCGGTCTCGAACATAGCTGTTCGAGCTGACACCGGCACTTTCACAAACCCAGTCGTTTATGAAGACTTCGCGGACAATGATGTCTCAAAGGGGCCAGATGGCCTCTTCTACTTCTCTGCCTCGAACATGCATTTTTCGCCCGGGGCACCAATTCTGCGCTCGGCTGACCTCGTCAACTGGGAGATGATCGGGCATTCAGTGCCGAAGCTGGCATTTGGCGACAACTATGACTTGAATGGTGGTGTGGCGTACCGCGGGGGTACGTGGGCGTCGACTATGCGGTACAGGGAGAGCGATAAGACGTGGTACTGGATAGGATGTGTCAATTTTTACCATTCGTTTGTCTATACAGCGTCTTCGGCGGCTGGGCCATGGACTCAGTCAGCTGAAATACCAACGTGTTATTACGACTGTGGCCTCCACATTGACAACGACGATACGATGTACGTCGTGCATGGGAATACCAACGTTAATATGGCCCAACTGTCTGCGGATGGCCTCTCTGAGGTTAGGACCGAGCAACTCTTCCACTACCCCACTGAAGCCCAGGGTATCGAGGGCAACCGCATGTACAAGAGGAACGGGATCTATTACATTTTAAATGACGACGGAGGTACCCAATCTACGTTCATCTATAAATCCACGAGCCCCTGGGGACCTTGGACTTATAAGCGTCTGCAGGCAAACACCCCAGGTCCACTTTCTGGAGGCGGTACTCCTCACCAAGGTAGTCTTATTGAGGCTTCTCCCGATAATTGGTACTTCATGTCATTCACATGGGATTATCCAAATGGTCGTATCCCCGTCCTCGCTCCTATCACATGGGGCGACGACGACTTCCCAATCTTAACTACAGTCGATGGCAAATGGGGCGCCACCTATCCCGCCCCCCTACCGACCGTCGAAACACCATCATGGACAGGCACCGATTCATTCAACGGCACGTCGCTGGGCCCACAATGGGAATGGAACCACAACCCCGACACCACGAAATACTCCGTCGACAACGGCGTCACCCTCTCCGCCGCAACAGTGACCGACGATCTCTACAAGGCCCGCAACACGCTGACGCACCGCGTCCACGGCGAGCAGCCCGTCGCCACCATCGTCCTGGACTACAGCAACATGGCCGACGGTGACCGCTGCGGACTCGCCGCCTTCCGCGACTGGACCGCGTACATCGGCGTCGTGCGCTCAGGAGACACATACAGCGTCGTCATGCAGGAGGGCCTCACGCAGAACAGCACCGATTGGAGCACGGTGAGCACCGGGACGACTGTTGAGACGGCCGAAGTGGCAAAGGGCAGGATCTGGCTGAGATCAAGCATGGATTCGCGCGGCGATGGGTCGAAGCTGGTGACATTCCAGTATAGCACTGATGGGACGAGCTTTGTGGATCTGGGGGATGCGTATACGATGAATACGGATTGGGCGATCTTCATGGGGTATAGGTGGGGCATTTTTAACCATGCCACGACGGCGCTTGGGGGATCGGTGCTGCTTGAGTCGTTTACGCAGACGTAGAGATGGTAGGGTCGGGTAGGGTATGAGTGGATGTATGTATGTGCGGCAGCTCATAGAACGACAGTGAAGGGTTATGATTGATAGCTTTGTTTTCGTGGCACCCAAAGTCCTCGATTGAAGCAACCGCACATAGAATATGTATATAGCAGCCTTCTACATATTAGAGCTTCATTGGACGTCTGTGAGTAGAGTTCTACCTTTGTGTTCTAACTGCAACAATGCCTGCTATTAACGCTAACTTGCGAGCTATTAAAATAACAAACGAAGGCATGCCATACCATAATACTGTACGCAAAACAAATTAGCTGCCACATCAACCCTTCGAGCGCTCTCCTATCCGCACTTGGCGACTAAATTAGAGACGCCATTCCCCTCACGGCGATGCTCGGCACTTCAGGCCACATTTACATAGTTAGAAATACACACGTAGTTAATAAATACGTAACATGGCGATTGCATTATGATCTTCCTGCGGGCCAACAACCATTTGATTAGCGACACATGGCAGACATAGTTATGCAACGAAGAATGTGTTAGCAACATACCATAGTCAATGGTTCGGGTACGTCGAAGATATAAAATTCTCTTAACTATTAGAGACGTGGCAGTCAGCGTAAGAAACACGTTACTGGCATCATAATAGGCAGAGGGCTAGGCGCGCAATAACCTACTGTCATCTCCTTAAAGGTATATCCTGGGAACCTTTTAACCAAAAATCCGTTAAGCCTCTCCCATGGCAAGGCATAGGTGGGATATCTATCCTTCTGTAACTTGGGCCCTTGTGTGGTATGTGAATATTCCGATGCTGTTGTTACGTTAGGATTTTGAATATGAAGATGCCGTGCATTTGATATACCTTGATGTCGCGTCTCTGATTGTTGGTACTTTTGCCTCTCTGCTTGCCATTTTGCGGAGTCTGCCTTGATATCCGCGAGGTTTTCCTATATAATGTACTGTTTAGTACTGGTATCGAGGTGGGCCTTGGTTCTCATGGCACTAACCGTCGTGAGTACCCTATAAGCAGTAATGAAGTACCCCTGTACGGGTTCTCCTTCTGCATTCTATGAAGTATATCAGTTATGCTTCAAGAGAATGCAACCCTCGTAGCTTTCTAGCGACTTACTTTATGCCTCCCGGGTCTTACTATGGCATCATTGCCTAGGTAGCGACATATGTCCGTGGTGATGACATCCCTATCAATGCCAGTTCCAGGTACAAAATACGTTTCCAAGCGAGCTTTTGGGGTCTTGTTCCCTCTGCTGTCCTCCTCCCGGTCTCTGCTTGCATCTCTGCGAATATAGTCTTGCGTGGCGGCTTCTGCGTCTTCCCCGCCTCTGGGATATTTGGATCTACGGATCTCGTCTGTGTCATTTGCGAGTTTGTTCTCTCTCCTATCAACCTCTCGATCTTCGCCCGTGTCTCTGTGATACTGGCCTCCTATGGCAGCGTTTGCGGCTTCCGCCTCAAACGCTGCCATAGGAGCAGGCCGTCTGCGGTAGCTCTCGCTATGGAACCCGTCATTATCATTTTCGGCTCTATAATAAGTATCGCCATATTCGTTTCGAAACGATATGAGCCTTGGTGAAAAGTGTGACCATTTTTCTCAACTACTTCGCTGTCTTCGACCTGGCCAGGGAAGGCAGACCTGCCCTAATTCACCTTCTTATTCTTCTTGGAGGAAGAGGCACCCCAGAACGAGAAACCATCTTCTGTAGTCTTCTTGGGGTCTGGTACTGATTTGGGCGCAGGTTCTGTTTCTTCAACATCCTTGATCTCTTTGTCCTGGCCAGGTATAACTATGGTAACGGCAGAACCCCAGTCATCTTCATCATTGCCTGGGTTTGTTACGGGTTCGGGTTCGGATTCCTCTAGGATCTCTCCGGCTGCAGTTGCACCCATTTCCTTTTTGTCGGCCCTGCCAAGCGAGGCCCCTTCCCATGACATGACCTCTCCATAATCCCCATCAAATTCTTCCTCTTCCCGTGGAATTGCAGAGAGAGAAGTCTCCTCTAAGTGATGACAAATAT
The DNA here is from genome assembly GCA_000750925.1 of Pseudogymnoascus sp. VKM F-4518 (FW-2643). Lineage (NCBI taxonomy): Eukaryota > Fungi > Ascomycota > Leotiomycetes > Thelebolales > Thelebolaceae > Pseudogymnoascus > Pseudogymnoascus sp. VKM F-4518 (FW-2643). The sequence goes on from JPKC01003644.1 coordinate 11,438, forward strand.
GGCCAACAAAATTTGCTTTACCTGGTATATCATTACAGAAAGGGCATCTTTGGGTTGAAAGGTCTCGTACATGCGATAGTTCTTGGATTTGACAGTCTTGTTCAGCTGACATTGAAGGTAAATGGCTGTGCGCTACATGATCTTGAATGAAGTCAAAATTTTGACTGGATGTGTCGCATTTCGTACATCTCCATGTTTTGTATGATTGATGTTCTGTGAGGTGAGCTGCAAACTCCGATCGAGAAGCAAATTGTATAGAATTAGCTTTGCAGTCTTCTACAATACAAACGTATGGTCGGAGGTCCGAGAATGCATGGCGTCTGTAGTTTATTAGCTTGTCATTAGTAGAATAACTATCGGGTGTCATACTTCCACTGTGACTCATTATGCACGTCTTTTAGAGCCTTCTGGCATATATAACAAATTCGATTACCTGCGGAATCTTCTGGCGGCATTGACTGGAGAGTGGTGGCACCTTGTTCTGTTTCCATAAATGAGCGGATCGACACCATAGACCTTGCATCTTGTGGCACATCCAGCACCTGATTGCCACTCAATTTTGATCCAAGAGAGGAACCGAGACCAGAATCCTGGAACTTTGACTCAGCAGTATCCATAGTGACCTCCATTCGGTCAACGGGCTCTATAAGCCCCTTAATTCTTTGAAATCGATGCCAGTTTGCTGCTCCGATTCTCTCAATAAAATCGACTGTGGCATGGGGAAATCTATCTCTCATCTTTCTGCAGTAGTGTAGCTGTGGTCCCAGAACCGTGAACAGATTCAATTCATTCTTGTATTGTTGGAGACTCTCAATATTACTTATGAGGTTTTCCTTCGAATCAGCGGATCCTTTGTATTCTTTAACGTGATAGTTGTTTAAGACCTTGACAATTTCGAAGATCTGGGGTGGCTTATCCCGAGGTTTCAAAACAGACAAGAAGGATACTAATTCTTCAATGCATTCGTATTTAATTGGGTCGGTAGCCATGTCGAACTGGCTGAAAACGTGCCTTAGTCTTTCCCAGTCTTCAAAATCCGACGGTTCTTTGCGCTGTCTTCGACCCATTTTTAACAAGCGAAGTTCCGTGCAGATCGCTATGTTTGACAGATTAAAATCCACCAAGGGGTATTCCAAAATCCGTATAAGAATTTCCCGTGCTTCGTTAAACTTGCTTTGACCAAGGAGGCAATCTGCTACAGCAATCATAGGAAATGTTTGTTGCGGAAATTCGACTTCAACTGGAACACCGTCAGGACCATATAGGTTTGAAATAACGTGTTTGCGATTATTTCTGCGGCATCCCCCCCAAATCCCTCATTACAACAGCTCACTAGAGCCGTGCCAGCAAGTAGATACTCCATTGAAGACCACCCGTAGGAGTTAGTCAACTCAGTGAAGGACTCCCGGAGAAGAAGATACGCTGGGCTGAAAGACTTTCTCTTTGCTTCACAAAATGCAATTAAAACTCTTGATTCTAATGACAGATTCTGCAAGCTCGGAGTCAAGACGTCTGCAATCGATGATGTGCCGGCGAGTAACGCATACGCTATTATTTCCATCGTAGAGGGGACTTCGTTTGGAAACCACTGAACTACCGTTCTGGATGTCGCCCAACTTAATGGTAAGGATGCCAATGCGAATCCAATGGTAGCGTTAGATCGTTTGCTCAGATTGGTCTTCAGCGCCATGAGTTCCTTCCTAGCGGCCCATGGTTGGTTGTTATTTGTGGATAGGATGTAGACAGTAGATTGCAATAACTCTAAGTAAGAGACGTCTTCCAATGCCTTCGATCCACTGGTCCGAAGAAGACAGATTCCTTCGCGGATTAGGAATCTAAAATTCGGAGATGTCTTTTCCCCAAGGACTAACGAGAGTCGAATTAAAAATTTGAGAAGTGAAATTAAATATTGCCGTTTCTGCCGTTTCTGTTGACTATAGTAGGGTTAGAAGCTCACTTGTAACCAATGATAGGAAGATTCCCTGCCTTGAAGAGTAAGCCAAACAGTCCTCGATGTCAGCCGTTGTAAGGACGCTTAAAAATGGAACACAGGTTGTCTCGACTACCTCCCATAACTGAGCTTCGATTTCTTCCCATGCAATTTCACTCCATGCATCCGGAAATACACTGATCACCAGGCCTAATATTGTGAATTGATTCTTCTTCGCGATATCAGGTGAACTGTATTTTAAAGTTCGTTTTCGCCAAGACTCTTGGACGATAAACCATTCTGACCAGGACTTGCCGCCCAAACTTGCGATGCCATATGCTTCAATATCTTGCATGAACTTCCCCACATCGTTGCTCTCACCAAAAAGATGTGAATACAGGCTCTGGCTGTAGTGATCTTCAGGGATCCTTTCTAGCTCGCCATTGTTGCCCCATTCGTAATTGCGTCGTGCAGTTCGAGCGAACAGAGCCTTGGGTATGCGAATGCATTTGAAGGATGCCAAAAAAAAACGCTGCTGTTGATCCGACTCCATCCTGTAGAATGTTATGTTATGTTGTACAGATATCCCCAGGTTATAAAAAGCCTCTGCCCTGTCATGAGGGTTTCATCAGTGGGTATAGTTGTCTTCCGCCCCATGAAGTTTTGCGGCTTATGTCGAAGGACACAATCGGTTCGCCCACAGCGGCTAAAATGCTGCATTGTCATATACATATCTTTCGCAGCCGTTTTATCGCAAATACTGTAATGTGCTTGCCAATAATGCCTACTGCTTGGCAACCTGCTGACGTGGCAGGAGAATACAGCTGCGTCTCGCTAATATGGGAGGATCGAATCAGAGACAGATTTGAACCGCCAACTACTACTCTTTTTGTAACTTCCATGCAGCCTCGAGATATTTATAGGCTCACAGCCAGCCGCTTCTCAGCCAGGGCTAGATGTGGACATGCAGCTCGAAGTGTCCAATATAGGTTGATAGTACTATATGGATGAGCTCACATTCTCCCAGTTGGTTGAGAAATATCCGTTATCTTAAATATTCATGAGGGAGCTTCGTAGCCTCACAACTGGGCCATTGGTAAAACCAGGCCGAAGTTTGAAGTACTCTTTGTCTACCTATTTCACTATCTTTCATCGATTACCATGGCGAAAGTTTCTTCAAACAGCCTTCGCGTCACCAACATTCCCCCACAGGCTGACAAGGCTACCTTCATCGAGTTTGCAAAACAGTATAGCTCTAAGACTATTGCCGGGGGTTGGCTATCCCCTTCAGTGAGCGGAAGCAAGAACCCAACCGTATCTCTTTCTACTCAATTTGACGGTCATGTTGGCACAATTACTCTGCCATCAAGGAGCACAAGGAGGCTGCTTTAAAGAACAATGACACGGAATGGAGGTTAGACGACGTATTCAATGGCATCACTGTATTGTCTTCACCCGAGGAACCTGATCTCGAGTACAGCACTCCAACCTCAAGTTACAAGTTATTAACACTGACGGGAGCAGTATCTGTGCTGTACATGGGCTGAATGGGAATGCGTTCGATACCTGGGCAGCGCAATCTAATTCCAGAACGACAATGTGGCTCCGGGATCTCTTGCCAACAACAAAACCATTTGATAATGCTCGAGTAATGACTTTTGGGTACAGCTCTCAGTTATCCGACAGGCAGAACCTTTCAGGTATAATGGAATGGTCACACCATATGCTTGTGTTTGTAAGTAATGTTCGACAAACAGAAAAGGTAACTCCCAACCACCACAGATTAATACGTTACACCTTACTCACGAAATTATGAACAGGAGAGAGCTAGGCCAATTTTATTTGTTTGTCATTCGCTAGGTGGACTTGTAGCACGGCAGGTTAGTATGCTGCATTCATGCATCCTTTAACCAGTGGCCAAAGGACTTAATATGGATGCTGAGACCTGCAGGCAATGATCCGACTGAACGAGTACGACAAACCAGAGTATCGAGGAGTTCAGCTAGACCGTTGTGGTCTTTTGTTCCTGAGTACTCCCCATTCCGGTACAACAGAAGCAGACTGGAATACATTACTGCTTGATATTGCCAACGTGAGCTGGGGGGTTCGGCTGGAAATAGTAGACTCTCTAAGGGCATTTAATCCCACCTCCTCCGAGAGTCAGGACCAGTATGCGAACATGAAAATCAAGCCACCATTTGCAGCTTTGTATGAGACACAAAAGACCAAAGTTGGGGGATTTAACCGACATGTTTGTATTATCACATAATAAAACAAGCAGACCAATTGCTAAATGTTTCAACAGGTTGTCACTCGCCAATCCGCAAGTTTTGGAAATGTCACTGCCTCTCCTATGGCAAATGTTGACCATAACACCATTTGCAAGTTTGATTCAAAGTTTGAGGGGTTTATAGATGTGGTGACTCAGTTACAACATTTGAGAAGCTTGTTGTTGAGCGGGAGTAATAATGCACCTCCTACATCTGACGTAAGTGGGCATTGAAGTCCGAAATGTGTGGAGATAGCAATACATATTCTCGTAATTGAGATTTTCTTATACTTTCAATTCATTGAGGTACCAGCCTCAGACCCCTACGCTATTGAACTCGCTAACATAAGTTTGTCGTAAAAGAGGGTGTGGCTTCCGCCTCCAACCGCTCCAAGCTGCCCCCTTCCTAGGGATAAGAAGTTTTTTGAGGGGAGAGGGTTAAATATGAGGCGTCCATTAATTGGCCGAGTAAGTGAATTAAACTCAGTGTCAAGAGTTATAGAGTCATCCCAGGATGGTGAAAAGACATCTATTGCCATCTCTGGAATTGGCGGGATTGGGTGAGAAGCCTCGTGAATGCCCTTTATTATTCACTGTAAACTAATGCTTTTCTCATAATTATAGCAAAACAGCGGCTATGCTAGATATTGCGCATCGGGAATCAGATTGGCGGAATATTTTCTATGTTCACGGCAACGACAAAGCATCGTTAGACCGCGCATATATTCATATTGCTCGCCGAATTGGTCCTGAGTATCTGATGAAAGAGTTTCAAGGAAAGGACCTTCAAGAAGCCTGGAGGAACGAGAGACCGGACGAGAGAATTCAAAGGTTTAAGGCTTGGCTTGAAGATACGGAGAACGAAAAATCACTGTTCCTCTTCGATGATGTAGACGGGGTTCGAGGAGCTGACAGGATTGAGGAAACAGTTCCTCCCGAGGCACAAACCGTCTTATATACGACGCGAAATCCTGTGGTTCGTGACCCGGGGTTTCACTTTCACAGAATCAGAATAACACCCATGGACGCCGATACCCTTATCAAAATCATGGAAGCCGTTCGGAATGAGGAGCTAACGGACAGTAAAACATTCGGCGATCTTTTTCAGAGCCAGACATTACTACATATTGCAGAAACAGTTCACGGACATCCTCTGGCTGCATCTATCGCCATCGAATACATCGTCAGAGTGGTTTCGTACAACAACCCCGCAACTGCCGGGCAAGCTTTTATTGAGATGTTCAACAGCGACAACTACAAAGAGAGAGGGGAATTCCTAAATTTCAGTCCTGAAAATGTGTCTATAATGGAAACGTTCCATGTTTCTCGAAGGAGGCTGCGCGAACCAGATGGCCAGGCGTGGAGGCTTATGCAGTTTCACTGTATGCTAGATACTACTATACCTGGAACCAGTTTCTTTAACCACACCTGCCCTATGACGCCAGAAGAGTATCCCGACCATGATATCTTATCTACAGAAAGCTTCTATCTACGGGGTCGCCTTTCCAGCGAGATCGAGAGTGTTTCGTTTGGCGAACGAATTCAATTCTCAGAACCACTAATGTTCCACCCACTTTGGCTCGAGTGTATTCGCCATATGATGGGACCTGCATCCAAATTACGTTATGCTCGTCAAGTCCTTCAAGTCTGCTATCACTCTTATTTTAGCCAGGTTAACCAGGATTGCAGTGGTGAGGCGAGAACGAGAGCATCTAGCTTTTTAGCCCATGCCCGTCATTGCATGGTAGTGTGTATGAACTTCAAGATAAATTTAAAGGACTTAGATATTTTGGACGCTATTCAAGAGTGGGTACAACCCCCGTTGCGAAGGCGGCGTCGATGAGGGAGGAGAAGGGCGTTCTATCAACTTGAGTATCTAAACCGGCCAACATTTCTCATTTGTAGTTTAGCTAGCCTGATATACCACGCCGCATTAACACAATAGAATACCAAAAGCAATATATTGTTAAAATTACCTTCGAAGTGGGGTTGGGGCTTTTTTAACGCCACAGATGGCTTGCGATTGTGACGTGCAACACAGCCTCGTTCGAATAGGCAACCACCCAATGCAACTATAAGTTGACAACTTAGCCAACACAATTCTGACTTCGAAGCTCTACGCATCAACTTACATACGCTCTGTTATCCATGTGCGCCAGAAGCCAATATTTATTGCCAGCAACAATATCGTAAGCTTGCGTCCGAGAAGTACGAGCACAGGCGATCGCCTCTTCCTTCACAACAAAGAGCCCAATTCTTTGACATCCTCCTACTCCATTACCAGCGCAAACCAATGGATTTTATTGACCTACATCCCTTCGTCCGCATTACAGCACATGACAAAGCCGTCGGCGCCATAATCGGTGCCGCCTTGGGCGACGCCATCGGCCTGTACACCGAATTCCTACCCCGCACTGAATGCTCGCGCGCATATCCCACCGGCCGCTTCTCCCTCCTTGAAGCCGATTTGACGCCCTTCCGTGAGGACAGTCACAGAGACAAGTTCGAGCCCGCAGACTGGACAGACGACACCGATCAATCCCTCGCCCTGATCCTGTCCTTTATCCACAACTACATCCCAGGTAGCGACTCCCCGCCAGTGAAGCCATCGGACATCGCCCAGCGGCTCCAAATATGGGTGACCCAGGGCCTGCGCTGCCTCGACCGCCCGCCCCTCGGAATCGGCATGACCACTGGCCGAGTGTTGATGGATCCAGAGTACCTCCGCGACCCGGAAGCCGTGGCGTTGGCATGCTGGCTCCGTAGCGGCCGCAGTATCGCCCCGAATGGCTCACTGATGCGCACGCACCCGTTGGGCGTAATGTATGTTGGGCGGACGTTGGAGGAGACTTTCCAGGCCGCTACTGATGTGGGGAGAGTGACACATGTAGATCCGCGGTGTGTGGTTAGCTGCTGTCTTGTGACGGCGCTTGTCCGGGGAATTATCCGGGGCGAGGTTGCGAGCGAGACGGGTCTTGACGCGCTTATTGAGGCATCGTTCGCATGGGTTAGTGGTAATGCGGCGTTGATGAATCCGACTGAGAAGTCGCTCGATGAGGAGGGCCCGGTTATGGCGGAAGGTCTTGAGGGTGTGGAGTCCACATTAAAAAGAGAGGAGTATACAAAGCATTGTTATGCGAAGACGCTGAGAGAATTGGAACTGGATGATAAGACGATGGGGTATGTTTTTAAGTGCCTTGGATCTGCTGTTCTAACGCTGCGGCTTGCAATTCGAGGAGGGCTCGGACTTCACGCAAGATCGACAGAGATTTTCGAGACGCTTATTTCAAACCTGGTCATGGAGGGAGGCGATGCGGATACCAACGCTTGCGTTGCAGGAGCGCTGGTTGGGTCCTGGGTGGGTTACTCGAGGCTACCACCACATTGGTCAAAAGGGATGAAGAATGTAGAGTGGCTAGTGGTGAAGGCAGAGTCAGTGAGTTTCAAAGCAGGGATAATGGAGCCTGGTCCTGAAGGCAGGATAAGAATGTGGCCGGACAACCACGACACCGGGCTGGATGGGTGCAGGGGGATGCTGAACAAGGAGCAGTTGGAGAAGATGGAAAAGGATTTTGTGCTGAAGATACTACTGATGCAGAAAGCAAGAAGGGAGAGGAAGGAGGCGGCGGAAACGGCAGCGAGGAAAGGAACAGGAGTTGGGAAATGGTTTCGTTGAGGAGATTTTGCATCCTACAAAGATTGAGGTTGCGAGTTGGTTACACTTTCAAAGATAAAAATCGAAGGTAACACGTTACGAATATAGGAGGCTGACTTTAAGCTTGCACTGTACCTTGCATGCAACTATGGTGCCACAGCCACCTGTGACGGCCAGTGCCCCTTCATCCCCTCAGCTCGGCGTATATCAAGCGCACATTTTACGTTTATATTTATCATTCCCTTTCCTAAGCATAATGTAAAACCTTTAAATTATTGTTATATTGCTGTCTCTACCTCTAAATATACGACAACCTAAGACCTTGCATCAATTCCATCCGATAGCCTCCTGCCCCCCCAATCAATACCATAACCGTCCCTCTCCTGCATCTCTGCCTTTGTTTCAAGGGATAGGCCTGGAATGGAAAGAGGATATTTCTGGAACAGATAGCCTGATCTATCTACACGTCCCCTCAAATGCCACCTTGCCAAGGGGGTGGGCGTGGTTCGGTTCTTGCCGTACGCATTGGCCGACCGTGTTGAATTTTGGCAGCGATACGAAAGTGACTTCGAGACTGGTAACAAGCGCGCTCAACGTCACACACCACTAAATTTATAGTATACAGGGATAGAAGAGCATGTGTTTCAAACCCAACATTCCAAGGATCTGTAAGGGTGCCTTTAGATCTGAAATCGCAGCAAGGGAGTGTAGGTTGCGGAAAACCAAACTATGAAATTGTCTACAAGACAATCTTTTGACCATTTATGATACTTCCACTGAGAGTTTCTGATGTGGAGCAGTTGACAATTCCCCTTACACTATTTATGATCTATGGCTCAAAGCTGCTCCTGTCATGGCAAAAAGCCAAGCGTGATGGGAGACGAGATACCGTAGACATCACTTCTTAACCCTGGCGCAATTAACAATGCGCAGGCGCATTCACCTTGCCTTATTTGTCACTCTTGTCTCAGTTACGACGACCCGTGTACGACATTTTTCCTTTCAAGAAAGTTTCTGGTGAAGCTTGACATTCCATGCAGGTAGCCTCAATCACGGCCCATTTCACTGCGTGTCCTTCTTGGCCACAGTGATGACTTACGTTTGTTTCTGAAGGTGAGACAATGTTCACAAGGATAGGTCACTCATGAACGCGCACCCTTGATATCAAAATCCAGTTTGGGCTGGCATTGCATTCAAATCCGACAGACAGTGATCTAGGTAAACATTGGCCGATTTCATGTTTCGATCCGTCCCCCATTACCTATTGAGTTAAGTTTCATTTCGCTGGCTTCATATGTTCCAAGTTGAAATTGCTAATATGTATAGCTACATCCCACGCATTGCCTATTCTTTACCACGCCTATCAAGCACCAAGTCTACGCAGAATATACAGTTTTCGGAGCTCTTAATCATCTCTTGATAACAATCCCAACGCGCCTCACAACCGGGCCCCTTCCTACCTATCATGACTCCAAAAGCAAGCATCGCCTCCCTCTCTTTGGGACGCGCCTGGGTCCATCCTCTGGAATCCAAACTCGACCAAGCCGCAGCCCATAACTTCGCCGGCATAGAGCTCTTCTACGAAGACCTCGAGTACCTCGCCAAAACCATTCCCGGCGGTCCAACTCGGTCCAACCTTGTCCACGCAGCCACCCTGACCCGCGCCATGTGCGTTTCCCGCAGCCTCACTATCCTCTGCCTCCAGCCTTTCATGCACTATGAGGGCCTACTTGACGCCAAAGAGCATGCAAAGCGCATTGCGGACTTCCAGTTCTGGCTTGTTCTCTGCAACATCCTAGGTACGGATCTTATCGTTGTTCCGTCGACCTTCCTCACTGAGGGAGTAACGGGGGACCGAACACTCCTGATTTCTGACATGCGCGAAATTGCGGACCTGGCTGCACAGCAGCAGCCTGTGGTGCGGATAGCGTACGAAGCGCTATGCTGGGGCACTTTCATCAACACGTGGGAGGCTGCGTATGAGCTCGTGTGTGACGTCGACAGAGTGAACTTTGGCACCTGCTTAGATGCGTTTAATATCTGTGGACGGGAGTTTGCTGATCCCGCTGCTCATGATGGGCGCATGCTCGATGCTGAAAGAGCCCTGGGAGCAAGCCTGGAGAGGATGAGAGATGTGGTAGATGTCGAGAACGTTTTTCTGGTCCAAGTGGCCGACGCGGAGAGGATGCGGGAACCGTTGGTTGAGGGACATTCATTTCACATCGATGGGCAGCCGACAAGGATGAGTTGGAGCAGGAACGCCAGGTTGTTCCCTGGCGAGGAGGACAAGGGTGCCTATCTACCCGTCTTGGATGTCTTGAGAGTTATCACAGGCCAAGACGGATTGGGATATGATGGCTGGATTAGCTCTGAGATTTTCTCGAGGACGCTGGTGGACCCAAGGCCAGAAGTGGTAAAGGAGCATGCGCAGCGGGCCGAGATAAGTTGGAGATGGATGGAGAGGGAGTTGGGATGGATGCAGAAGGAGGAGGGTATCAAGAAGGTAGACAGTCGGTCTGAGGATTCATCGTTGGGTCCGCTTGGTGCTATTCGCTATTTCTATAAGTCCGTCAAGGGGATTTTTGGAGCGTAACGACTTCAAGCAATCATCAACCACAGCGCTTTCTCACAGCCGCGCTACATTTCATTATTAGGTTATCCCGAAAGAAGTTCAGGATGCTCAGCAAATCAGCATTTGTGGTGACAAGTGCTCGAAAGGGTCGTTTGTGGCCTTAGCCTATCGTTATATAAAATGCAAACGTATTGATACCCTGTGATACTGTTGTATACGAGCACTAGATAAAGAAGTGCATTAAGATATATGACAGTGATAGCTGCAAGGTACAAGAGGTCAAATTCCAGTAATCCTTGATGTCTCCCTTCGGAGAGGGTTGCAGGAAAACCAACCTGGAGGTGTCGGTTGGATTCGCGACATCTCTTACGGCACGCCCAATTTCATTTTACCAATGGTTGAAAACTGACGCCCTAGTATTCATGTGATTGATTATTCCTATATACCCATGCTACAATATATAATATCCCTTTCCAGTAAACTTTAGACTCCCTAACTTTAAACTCCCACTCGACAAACACACTATACCCTACCACATTTGTGGCTCCATATTAAAATCGTATCCTCCTCCGAGTAAATCCATCATCCATGGATCATCCAAGATATCAATATCCACAGCATTAAACTCCAACGCCTCAATCTGCTGCTGCTCAGGCACGCCTAGCCCAGGCACTGTCTCTCCGACTTTCTCCCCACCGCCACCCCCCCCAACAGTATCCCGAGGCCCAAGCTTTGCCACCTTCCCCTCCCACCAGCTCCCGATCCCTAGCGCTCTCTTCGTTGCATGCGGCCAGGGATGGGACCCTTCCACACCCCCATCCGCCAGCGACACCGCATCCCACCTCTCCGCCAGCAACCTCGTCACATTCCCGATATCGAGCTCTGCCCGTACCCTCCCTCCACACCACGACACGTCCGGCGATTCGAAGGAGGTGAGTCGATACAGCGCTGCGAGGCAGTGACCGAGCTGTGTGAGTGTTGCGATGGAGACGTGAGGGTAGCGCGCGAGAGGGAAGGCGTCGAGGGTGAGGAAGACACCGAACCAGGATTTCACGGCTCTGAAGGTGGCCCAGAGACTTTCGAGGCGTTGGAGCTGGCCGGCGGGGTCGGGGTAAGGAGGTGGAGGAGTGGATGCGAGACAGTGCGAGTGGATTGTGAGGTCTGTGGCGTGAATGTGGAGTTGAAGAATTACTGAATGAGTGTTAGATGGTGTGTGTTTCTCAGTGGAGGAGTAAAAATAGAATACCGTTTGATTTTAGATCTGCGGGAGTGGAACGGTCCAGATCGTCAAGTTGGGACTTTAGTGACTTAGCGTAGAAGTTTGGTGGGACTTGGTTCGCTGTGTCTCCAAACATATCATCCCATGTTGATGTTACACTCTTGTTGCAGATCAATTGTGCTCGTACTAAGTGGACAAGCAAAAGGTCGGTGGGGTAATCCTTATTCTCTTCAAGGATGCGCAAGCATTCACCAAGGTATGGCGTCCATCGCATGAGTTCGGTGTGCTGGAAGTAGTTGGCAGCCCTGATCAATTATATGAGAAAACTTTCTCGCTGGGGATAGCGAGTCTACTTACACTGAACTAACCAGGTAAAGCCCAACTACCGCCCTTCGTTCTTCCATGGTTATCACCCTATTCGGGCCATTTGTCCGCTTGGGGCATCCGTGCGCAATAATATAATGTCGCATGATATCAGCATGCTCACCCAACAACGGCTTCGTAAGCCCGAGGTCAAATGCAAGCGACATCCCGAGCTGGATAACAGTCGAGATGATGGGCTTATTACATATATAGTAGTGGCACCAACCTGCAAACACCAAGACGCCCAGGAATAGATCTAGAGTTTTGGTGCCCTCAAGTAGCATCTCCCTCCCCAAAGTCTTCTTGACTTCCACTACCAGCGCTTGTTGTCGACATATATTCTTACTGCAGATTGCCCTGATGACTAGAAATAGGAATGGCCGTTGCAATCTCATCTCATCGACGGTCACATCAGGCCTGACACAGACGATTGGAAAGTTAGGCACCATCTTCGTCCGATACGTCTCCAGGGCCTCTTCGAGCTCCGCATCGCTCTCGAGAGGAAAGTTGTCTGCCGAATCGGGACTTTCTGGGACACTGGAGCCGCCTACTCTAGAGGCCGCCGGCGTTGGATGCCCATTGGGATGAATCTCCTTGGAGAATCCGTATAGTTCAGGTCGTTGCTCCGATTCATTTCCGATGACGGAAGAACCTATCGAGGATTTACTGGCGGCAAAATCCTCGCCGCTCCGAGTGTTTACCTCTATATGCGATCCTTCGCCTAGATTATTTGTGGCTCTCGAAGAGGAAGCCTGGTCAGTTAATGCCCTGGCATTGGGAGTCTGTGCTGGAATGGGTAGCTGTTGTTGGGTGGCGCCTGTAATGGATCCTTGGGAACGTTGAAGTATCTGCACGATGCTATCGAGTTTTTGTTCCAATGCAGCCGTCTTTGCGGATACAGATGCTGCTGGTCTCTTGGAAACCCGCTTTTTCCGAACTGTTGATGCGGGCTGGCAATCCTTTTTCAGGCGTTGACATCTGAGGCTTTGTTAACGATGACTAAACTTCAATAGACAGACGCTGATAATCAGAAACGGACACCAAGCAAACAAAAGTATTTTCCAGATAGACCATCAAGTAAGAATTTGATTAATACGCGATAAGAGTATTGCATTCGCTACCCCCCACGCCCATAATACATTAATGCGCATACAAATCAAGCTATTGGTATGGAGATTCTGTACAGAATGGTAGCACGTACCTTTCGCACTTGGGCCCATTCGGAATGCTAACGCATCTCGTTTTACTCTTCACACAATATAGACAAGCTTTTCCATACGAGGCATATACCTGGGCCTGTTCGGCTGGTCGATCCACAGAGTGCGCCTCCATCTGTCTGTTCGTGTGTTGAATCACCGGCCAACTACTAGCTGATGATACTTTGAATCGGACTTCGGAACCGTATCACAACAGCGAAATTCCGGTGTATTAACAATACAAAAGGATTGAAGTAGTCGGACGACAAAATTAATCGACCGAATTTCAGGGACGCGTACATTCGATGTCTTAATTGGCAACTTGAACCTGGTATTGGACGTCGACTGGAGTATAAACGGTGATCGGAAACTCCGATCGTGAACTCCGACCGACCGACCACTCGAAAAATCCCAAAGTAGTATGGCGCAGGGTACGATTACGGGGTCGGATAAACATAAATCCGACATCGACACCCCTAAATGTAATGACCTAGAGCAACCGTAATTATTTCGACATGGGCAGAAGTTATTACTAAAGCAGAAAAAGAATCTACCTTTGTTTAGGTTGGGGCCAGATGTATTTGTAGCTCCTTGACGAACACCTTGTTCTCTTAGTCGTGATCGGGAAAACGGAGATGCTTCCCTTCGACCCGTCAACTATCAAGAAGGATGATTTAGACGGTATAGGCGTTGGGCTATCATCCATAGTCGTCCATGTGAAGGACTCTAACTCTGTCGTCAAAACCTTCCCTCCTCTTGACAAAGACCAAGATGCTGAGAGGAGGATATATGAGCATTTACAACGTGACAATGGTCACCCCAACATACTCAAATACTTTGGCAGGTATCCCCCTGAATATGAGCTATTGCGACGTGGGCTAGCATTTGAATACCACCCTCGAGGAAGTCTTTTAGCCTCGTTTGATAAACTAGATGCAATTGGTGTTTCTGAGAGCGATCGACAACGGTTTGTGGTCCTGTGGACTCTTCTCTAAAAATCCGCATACTATATTCCCGTCCAGTTCTAACATGTCTCTATTAGCTGGCCCCACCAGATTGTATCGGCAATGGACTTCATTCACTCTCGCGGTGTTATACACGGCGATATAGGGCTTCATAACTTGCTAATCCATAACGATGGAGGGATTGTCCTGTGTGATTTTGCTGGGTCTGGCATGGAAGGCCTACTACCAACCATTGGCGCTGGTGTGCGATCCGCAGCGTAGCGACAACCTATACTCGACGAAGGATGACGACATTTTTGCTCTGGGAACTGTGTTGTACGAGCTCGGTTCTATGAAACGGCTCTTCGAGGGTCAAAGTAGTCAGTACATATATCGACATTTGCGCGACCGGGAGTTCCCCGATTTATCCACAGTGCCGTTGCCGCTGAGAGGTTTAATTAGTAAATGCTGGAGCCTTCCAGGCTACCAAGCAAGTGACGCTCTGGTGGATATGGGTATGTTTCATATTGTACAGAAGGCCTTACGGACGAGTAGCTGACTGACACATTCCTAAATGCAATATCTGTTAACCCGGTAACATTACTTTGGGCCAGTTAGAGCCTTAAACTATTTATCCCTCGGCGTTTAAATACCTATCCTCTGATATTCCGTACAAGATCTCTAATGTGAAAACATTTCTCGTTTTGGGAGTTAACGGTTCTTATTTTTGTTGTTCACGGCCTGGATCTTCATCAAAGCGACTGTACATTTCCTCCTTCTTTTCATATCCACGTCTGTGCGAAGCGTCCCAATCGTCCATGGTAGGATAATCGAGTTCGTCCATCACATCTTTGATACGGAAATCCAATTCATCCCATGGTGGCGGCTTCCTCTCCCATATGTCTCTGTAGATTCCAGTGTCTGTAATATGCTCTTCTGGGTCAACACGCCGACGATTGTCGTTGGTGGCGAGAATGGGAAGAGGACAGAATGCAGGTGGGGTCTTTTCTAAAAGAAGGTAGTCTAACAGCTGTTCTTTCTGAGAGTCAAGTAGTTGGTAGATGCGGTACGTGGTTCCTTGTCGGTCCGCATGAAAATAGACGGCGTTGGGCTATATAATTAGCTGCTTATAATACCTAGGATGATTTTGTAGACCTTACGTCAATTCTCGGAAGGGTCTTTAGTTCAACGCTAGGATTGAACTTTGCATCACGCCTATCAAACAGGACGACGCCACCTAGGATGCGTGCCTCAGCCCAGTATCCCACCCCGTCAGCGACTCCTTCCGGATATTGATCGTAGTCGCGGTAAAATGTATGCTGGAAAAGAGTCGGCGGGGGACCATTAGGATTCCGTATCCAAAACGTGGCGTCATCCTTCGGTGGCTCCCAGGTAGCAATGCCGTCATCTTTGTGTAGGCTTACATCTAGCTTGACGATCCAAACAGCCATTTGGTGGATAGCTACTGCGATGAGCTCAATCAGTCGAGTCTGGAAAGCCCTCGAGCCTGGTGAAGCTGCCTGATACTCGTATAGAAGCTACACGACGTTAAGTTAGCTAAATATCTACATACAGAGGAATATTACTTGCTCTAGAGTTTACTTGTAGTGAGTTAGGATTGAATTCAGCATGAAGTTCTTGGGCTTTCTCTAGAGCCCCGGGGCATAGGGACGTGTGCTTGGTGTGAAGAGGGTGATCACCAGAAAGAGCGCCATAGCCATAAGTATCCATCTCAACGCTGGACAACGGGAGACCATCGGCAATCTGGGCGTAGGTGATTTGTGCAATTTCACTTGATAACACATTCGCTACTGCACGACTGAAGATGTCTCGATGCTGGCTGGTGAGATCCTCGATCGCCGTCTTCTGAACGCCTTTGTCAGCGGCAAGGTCGTGGGGGTTTGCAATACGCAGTGGCTCCATGGTTGTGATTATCTCTTTATTAAACTTATATCCATGCCATAATTAGCGTACTGTTGAGCGGAGGACTGTTTCAGAGACAGGAGTGAAGTTTTTACGTAGTTATTAGGCCGTCGTTACATTGTTAGATGAAAGGCAAGAGTCGACTGATTTTAAAGCCTCATCATATGATGTTCTACAGTTCTGCCATCGTATACCGCCTACATGTACTGCCAACCATTTGTTAGGGATGTCGAAACCCTAGAGTTTAACCACTCTCTAGTTAGCTGCTAGTTTAGCTAGCACCGTACTATCGGTGGCGTATGGTGTCTAATTGGATCCTATATAGAAACACACGAAAATAAGGTATATTCCTTAGTTAATTTAGGATTAATGGTCGCTTAGGCGTCTATCACTTAATTAAGCGCTCCTCTACCAGTCTCACTTTCCCCATATTTAGAAAAGGAGTTGTAGTGACCAATTTTTTGCTTCGCTAAAGGTTAGAGTAAGCAATACATGTAATTTCAAACTAAGAAAAGGCAATATGTATAGGTACCTTTCTATAGTAAATTATATATAAGGTAACGTATTTCACATGCAAGTTGCCCACCCAAGCGAGTTGCCCAACTCATTTTACACCTAAAATCACAAACTTTG